>NDGM011149362.1:0-15462 GCA_002564305.1 Octomys mimax | reverse complement strand
ATCAAACCATATTCAACATTGTGGCAGTACAATCCTGCTACATTTTGTTTTTCTTGTCCCTTGCTTACTTTTATTACCTTTTTTAACATACATTTTCTTTAAAGAAAGTATAGCAATAGTTCTAATGTCATATCAATTATTGCTATACTCTCTTTAAAGTAAATGTTTGATGAGAGTTTTAACTTTGGGCTTTCTGGATACCTTTGGTGCAAGTTCAGGATTGTTATGTGGTTGCTACAGTTCTCAGTTGTTCAATAAAAAGATAAAAATAACAGAAGCAGTATTCACCGTTGTGTGGATTTTGGAAAATATATCATCAATAAAGAGTTAAATATATATTTTTGCAGATAGTTACTGGCGCATACTTTGTTACTAGTAAAGGAGATAAATTAGCTCTCTGAGTCTGAGGAAAACACGAGAGCATATTTTCTAAGTTCACACCAAATTTTGGTGGAGTCCTCCCAGCCATCTCTCTGAGGCAGCTCTAGGTGAAACCTCCATAAAACTCTGACTTAAAGGGGAAACACTGAGGTCCTGGGCACACGCCAAACACACCAGCCCACTATGAAATAATTTGCTTCTGAGAAGAAGATTGTGGTAGGAAGCTGAGTTAGGTAGAAATATCATAGGCAGTCAGACAGGACCAGGCCCTCAGAGGACCCAGTATGGAAGACAAGATACCTGGCAACTGTGGGAGAGACAGGCACCTCTGCTGTGGGTCAGAACTCTTGACAAAAGATTAAACAAGTGCACTAACATATCTCCCTAGGGATGGACCTCAGGGAATGCTATTCTGAGTAGGTATCAGTCACCTTGAAAAAGCAAGGAGGAGTCGTTAACCCACCCCCTAGCAGAAGAGCCCCAGTTCCATGTTCATGCCTGCTTCCCATGTGACTTGTTTCCTCATCTGATCCCAAGTTAATTGATTTTATCTGAGCAATTATACTTAGAATCTTATTGGCTAATCATACTTTTGTCCCAACTCATGTCTATCTTGTGACTTCCCAAGTCCACCTTAGACTTCCTCCCCTCATGATTTTAGTCTATAAAATCCTCAGGAAAGACAGGGTCCTCGGCAACCCACTCAGGACCCCTTCTGCCCCTGTCTCAGACAGAAGCTTTCTTTCTCCCAGATAAATATATTCTACTCTTCACCTCTATTGTTCCTAAAATTCATTCTTCAGTTGTAGAGAACACAGACTTGTCCCAGATATTTCAGGTTAGGAGTTTCTTTCCCCTATATGAACATGATTTCAACAATGTTCTGGCTTTTCTCATAGATATTCTATAACAAACCTTGCAATAAATAAGTTTATATATGATGATATGTTTCACTGATAGCCAGAAAATGTACATGACTGTTATGGAATAACCTAAATAACCTCTCCATTTTCTTCTAGCATCATAAACTATAAAAATTGCATTTTAAGAGAAGCAGGGCCAGTGAGACAGCTCAGTGGTTTAAAGTGTCTGCTCAGGCAAGCTTAGGCAAGCCCAGGGACCGGGGTTCGATCCCCTGCACCACATGCTGCACCAGCCTTGCCCCCAGGGTGGGCTGAGCTGGCCATAAAAGAAAACAAAATCAAAAACAAAAACCCTCAAACTTTTTGATGCATTGAAATTCCTCTGATTGTGTGGCCATCTCTATGAGTCTTCCCGTAAATCTTCCCCGTGTGTGGTGAAGGCACTTTGACATGAAGCCTGTAATAAGACTGTCCAGGTATTAACTCTGTTTCATAATCAGCATTAATTTTTAAATAAATAAAGAATAGCATAAACATAATAAATGAATGACAAATCTTCCAAGAATAATGACAGCTGGTTTGCTCCACTTTAGCTCTGTGCCACCACACTTCCTTAAGGTGCATGAGGAACATAAATTACACATTAAAAAATTCATCAGTACTTACAGACTTCCACGATTGGACCCAATCATTCATTTTAGGAATGTGTGAAGTGTTACAAATGCTGCCTAATTCTTTTTGAAGCTCAAGACAAAAGCAAAATATCTTGGAACATACTGGAATGATTTGAACGATTGTACCATAAAATGGCTTGGATTTGTTCATCTGGCTTTAAGTTCAGAGGAATGACCAACAGACTGACTTACGTTCTCGTCAGTGTAGACTCCAAAGGGCAAGAGCAGATGGCGAAGGCGTACTCCAGGCCGGTGCACAAGGTTTCTTGTGGTTTCTCTTCAGTGTTCGCTAATGCCTACCACATTGTGTACTCAGTGTCCCTTTCCAACCGGCCTGCCTCTCCTAATACAATACAGATGATTCCACCTCTCAGAGCCTTTCACTGTAGCAAACTGCAATCTGCAGGGCTTGGGCTTCTCTAATGATGCCCATGCTTTTTGTAAGGATGGGAAAATCCCTTCCTCTTAAAAGGTTTGTTCCTCAGTGTTGTGTTCCACAAAACAATGGCAGAGGCAATTCCTGTCCAAGAAATCCCCTCCTTCCCTGTAAGTATCCATTTAGGCTTCTTCTGTGTTAGATGGTTTAGATATATCTTTGGTAAATAAAAATGCCTTTCCAACTAGAAAACAATAACATCATTCATGTGGGTTACAGATGATATATCTTAAACGGGATGGAAAGTCTCCTTATTTGGTATTCAAGGCAATGTGAACAATTCTTTAATAGAGGTAATGGCAAACTTGTATGCTTTCATACAAGGAGGAAAAGGAAAGGAATGAAAAGTATACCTCCTAGCTCAGACTGACTTGACTTTTTCTTTCATTCTTTTTAGGGAGAAGAGGATTATCAGATGGGTTTATGTATTTCTGCTTCCTTCAAGTTTAAAGGGTTAGTTGAAGTAGACATATTTAATGAGTGTGACAGAGTTCTGATAATAATTCATAAACATTTCAGGTTAGGTTTTCACAACTATGAGAAGAACTATTGAAATCCATAGAATTTTTGCTCTACTGTTTTCATCCTGTGCAACTAGAAACTTGAGTAACTGTTAACTAAGCTAATGAGGGTGCCTAAGATCTCTCCTTCTTTCTTAATGTAGCCAAGAACATAAGGGGAACAAGATTGCCCTTATGCTAAGTTGGGATTTTTGCTTTCTAAGGTGGGAAATATGCTTGTGAGAACAAATAACCCTTCACCTCAAAGTGCTGATGTTGTGTGGTAAGATCATGCTGCCAGGATCTGTGAGGGCCACCTGGTGACTGTCCCTGAAGAAGGAGCCACAGTCCCCATTCTGGCCCAGCCTGAGCCTCTCTCCATGTAGCAATATGGACAGAGCAGGCTGGGGCTTTTCCTTTCAACTGGCTTTAAGCAGTGCACATCAGTCCATCTGAGGTGCTGATATGCAGGCTTCCAAGCAAAGATGACAGGGCAGTGCTTCTCTGTCCCTCCATAGCTCCCCTGTGTGAGGCAGGGGGAGGTAGGCCCAAAGCATGCTCCATGCTGTTGACTGGGATCAGCTGCAAGATAAGAGGTGTAAAAGATTACACATTGGAGCTGAAATACTGACCTCAGAACATTAGAGCCTATCTCAGCTGGGTTATGCAGATTACTCTCTGCAGACCCTTCTCTCCATACTGCAGAGGTGATTTCAGGCCTCCTGCCTCACCCAGCTCGCAGTGCTCACCTACTTCCTGCCACTCTCACAGTCACTCATCCTCAGGCACCTCCTTCCTTCATGAATGAGTAAAACCCTGGTTCTGCCCTGGGTGGAGGCCTTTGTTCCAGATAGCCACCATCATGGCTGGACTTAGGACCCTTCATCTCCCCATAACTACAAATATTCCTTACTGTCTTTCTTCCTTTTGCCATACCAGGAATTGAACTCATGACCTCACACTTGCCAGGCAGACACTATAAGTGTCTTTATTCTTGCCAAGGGGTGCCCTGGAAGTGGTAGATTAGAATTAACTCACTAGAATTCCAATAACTTTTCCATGGGGTTAAAAATATAAATTTTCCAGGCCAAGATGAGAACCAGGAAGAGTTCTATATATAGTTCAAATAATTATTGTTATTTTTCTAAAAAGGCACATCATACCATGTTTTTGGACCCTGTTTAAGACAAAGTGCAGGATATTATAGACATCCAACAGCCATGCAAGCAGAACTGCCTGTCGTCATCTGAGTTCAGAGTATGGTGCCAAGTGACAAAAAGAAGCAAGGCCAGTAGTAGTTAGGAAGAGGACCAGAATGTATGCTCAATACTATCAGCAGCCCAGCCCAGCCCCACGACATCTGTGACTCTTCCACAAGTCCTCTCCCTCTGCTCCTTGTAGAACCACCCGAGGGACTTCCTTGTGACAATGTAATAGAGAACAATAAAAGCTGGCATAGGCCCCTGTGCATATTCAACTCAGATTTGGACTGAGATGCATTATAGATCTCTCAGAAATGTCACTGTAAGACATATTTTAGAAATTCATTCCAGTGGTCAGAACTTTGAGCCTACACCTGACTGTGTACTTCATAGGGAAAAAAAAGTGACCCACAGTTGTAAAAATATAGGCATAAGGGAAGGAAAAACAGCTTGGCTGGTCAACTGTACTGGAAAAACTGAGGACTGGGCACAAAGATTTTTTGACAATAAGACATTTAGATAACCTGTTGGCAGTAGATGTGAAATATAATGGGTTTTTATTGCCACTGTACAACAATGCCAGTGGGGACTGACCCACCACAGAAGAGGCACAAAGGAACCAACTTATGTCTGACCTCTTCACCCTGTCATATTGAACACATGACAGGAGCAGATTTGTGGACATGAATGGAGATAGAACATTGACCAAACTGTATGAGCTCTACTCCACAAGGCTGACCTAGCGGTGCCCTTAACAAATTCCAGCCTAGAGCATCGGAGACCAATTCTGATCTGTAAATATCATCTGCATAATGTCTTGAGAAAACCAACCAACCAATCCTTCCTGGCTAGCTGACTATATGCAGAGTGCCATCTGCCCTGGAGATCCCTCCCTTTTGCCCTTTTTTGCCATTGCACTCAGCCAGCATTGTGAGCGCAGTATTGAGAGCATGCAATCTGCTGAATTGCAATTCCATGCAAGGTCGTATTGGGTCAGTTTGTCCTAAGTTTACTCCTATGGCACTCATTGGTCCTATTACATACCACTTTTGTTGGGTATTTTCAGTCTTTTAAGCAATGGCAGAGCCTGTTGGATGGACATCTGGGGCACTATCTAAGAGAGCACACTTGGGAGTGCTGCACATAGCCTAGGTGAAAGGCCGCGTATGGTTCTATGTCCCTAAATGATAGGACACCAGGGTCATAGGACAGTGCACTGCAAGCAGGAGTTCCTTGTTTGAGCTCGTTTCCAGTGGCCCATGTAGGGGATCTCTGTGTCTCACTCTGCCGACTCTGGGTGTGTGACTTCAGAGGTTTGAGTCACCAGAGGAAGACCCTCACTTCAGCTCTGGTGCCATGAGAATGGCATGTGAGGACAGGCATCCTAACCTGTGGGGAGATTCTTCTTTTTGGCCAGCTCAGCCCACCCTTGGGGTGGGGCTGGTGTGGGATGTGGTGCGGGGATCGAACCGTGGTCCCTGCATGCTTGCCTAAGCTTTCCTATGTAGGCACTATAGACCCCTGAGCTATTTTGCTGGCCTCTCTGATGGGTGATTGTAATGGATAAGAGAAGAGTGGCCTGTGCTTACATGGGCAGCGAATAGCATGCTTGGACCTACGGCACCCATGTGGACAACTCTCTGTACTCTCTTATTTAATTTTGACAGTCAGTGAAAAAGTTCAGCAGCCAAGTGCAGAAGAGGGCATAGAAATCCTGCAGATGGTGAGACTCTGATTCCCCTGCTGAGGAGCCAGTGACTGGGGAAAGCAGAGGTGGCCATTGAGGAAGAGGGACTCATGAGTGGCTGCAGAAGGAGAGCTATGAAAAGCACAGCTACAGCTGCAACACCAGCTTCGTTGGTGGCATCCCTAGCCTGGTGGGCACTTCAGGTTCATTCCATTTCCATCTTTGTAGCAGCTTTCTCCAGGGACCATAGATCTGGTTCTGTGACATCTGAGGATTTGAATCTCATAAGAATAAATTATAACAGACTCTACCAGGCACAACCCAAGACTGAGGAACTCAATCTCTCAGGTCCTGGAAGACTGCTGACTGACACCGCTGGTCACGTCTCTGTGTGGCACTTCTACCCCAGAAAGGTAGTTGCCTCTCTGAAGACCACCTATTTTTGAGGACAGCCTGAGACATGCGGACAGCATGATAGAAAAGCCCAACGCCCTTACCTTAACCAGAAGCAGCTCTGTAGGACTGCTCCTTGACAGGGCATCTGCCTGGAGCCGTGGAGACTTCTGCAGTAGGCACATTGCATTTTGGCTCCTTGCTCTGGTTGTCCTGCTTTCTTCTCTTCCCTGGAGGCATTCCTTCTTCCAGCACCTCAAAACATGTGGGCAGATCTCCCCTGCAGGTCTGCGTCCTAAGGAGCTCACCTTTGCAAAATCCTTTCTAAAGTTTAAATTGCTAATTTGGCTATTTTTTTACTTATATGAAGTTCTATTTGTATATATTTTGAGAGTGTGTGCACGCGTGTGTGTTTGCACTTGTGCACTCACTGTCCTGTCACTGCAGGGACACATGAGATAGAAACAGAATTTTCCAGAAAAACATGCTTGCAAGGCCTATTGGAGAGACACTGGCCAGCCGAGGCTGGGGCAGGGCGGTGGCCGCTGACTGAAGCGTGAGCCTCCCTGAGTGTGACAGAGAACTCAGTTCTACTTTTCACTGTCCAATTACCTGAAGAATCGGAATTCCTGCAAAACAACTGCGAACAGCTGACTGTAGCTCCAGCCAGTAATCACAGTCGGGTCTCTTATCTCTCTCCTGTGCATAGTTTCAAGATTTCCTAGTAGTCCTAGAGCCTGGGTAAGGAGGGCATAATCATTCCCTCTTCCATATGATTAAGCTAGGCTACCAGAAACTGCATGTTCTCCATGCCAACAGCCAGCGGAAAGATGTCTTAGAGGACTGGGATGACCTGGCTTTTTAAAAGTAGCATTCTCATTTAAAAATGGAAGCAAAATCAAAGAGAAGAGTCAAATCAACATTAGAAAACTGTGCTGCTCTTATGATATTTATTTTTAACAAATAATGTGTTTTTATGGCAACATAAAAAATGATATGCCACACCGCATGCATTACTGCTAGACATATTTTCATTTTCTAACCTTGTTTGCAAGCAGCATAGAAATTATGTTTGTTCCACTTTTACCAGTAAGGTCCTGATAAAATCCCCATCCCATATCTCCCTTGATAACACTACCCCATTATCTTTTAAGTTCTCATCAAAACCCAGTGCTCTTGGGCCAGCCAAATAGCTCAGTGGATTAAAGTACCTGCAACAGGCACAGAGCCCCGGGGGAGGTGGGGATTTGATCTCCCAGCCTGCTGTGCTGGCCTCGCCCCGAGGGTGCACTGATGGCAATTGAGACTGGGTGTGGTGGTGCACCTGTCATCCCAGCTCTTGGGAGGCTGTAAATAGATGGATCACTAAGAGTCCAATCTAGTGGTGAGACCCTGAACACCCCGTAGACCCTTCCCTAAAATTCAAAAACAAAATAACACAAAACAACAACAAAAACCCAGTGCTTTTGCTACAATATTCTTCATTGAATTAAATCTGACTTTTGTTTTTCTTCTCTAATTTCTTCTTGCTTAAGCTTCTTTGTCTTTCTTTTTTCTTTCTTTCTTTCTTTTTCTTCTTTTATTTAGTACAGGATCTCACTACACAGATTGGACTCATAGTGATCCTCCTGTTTTCAGCCTCACCAAGTGCTGGGATTACAGGCATGCGCCACCACACCCAGTCTCAATCACCTTCTCAGTGTGCCCCGGGGGCGGGGTTGGCACAGCACCCCAGGGATCAAACCCTGGTCCCTGTGCTCTACCTAAGCAGGTGCTTTAATCCTCTGAGCTATCTGGCCACACTTAAGCTTATTTTTTAAAGAGAGGATTCATATATTATTGGTTTTTTTTCTTTTATCCTGTGAAATATCCAGTTTTTGTCTAATTTGTAAGAAAGAGAGCACTTCGCCTTCTTCTTGCTGCCACCTCCCCCATGATTTCTACACAAGCACACACACACTTTTCTATTTTAAGGTTTATTCTTTAGAATGGCTTTGGCTGTGATGAACTTTACTTAAGACATTAATAATTCTTGACAAGGGCTGCTTTTGTGTTTTAGCTTTGAAAGGAAACTTTTTCTGCATAATTGCCCATTCTTAACTGTGTTATAGATTGAAAGCAGCAGAAACTGATACCAAACAGCTTGGCCCAAAATATCTGTACTTCAGGCCTGCCTGTCCTCTCTGCAGACTCTAGCTTTCAGCTAGAAGTGAAGGACTGTGGGATAAAAGTAAGCTTGGGGATGACTGAGGGAAAAGAACAAAGACAGCTGAGACTTGGATGTGAATTCTTAGGAATAATGTAGAGATTTTCCTTATATTTAAAGAATAAAGTAAGTGCCATTAATGAAATCAAATCACAAAAACTCTTCAAAAATAAAATTTGAGCACTTGGTATTTGTGTTTACTGTACCTTAAATGAAGTGAGGATGCACATTAGCATTTCAGCATTTAGCCTAAAATTCCCTTCAGGAAAACAAGTGTTTTGTTTAAGCACAATTTAGTAGATGAGTCTGTAAAGATGAGATCCTCTGGCAGCAGCAGAGATCTTTCTGTCGTAGAGCTAAAGGTATCAATTTGTTAATGAATCTAAGAAATCTGTCCAAGACAGCTACACAGACTTCAAGACTGGGAGACACAGAATAAAGGAGAGAAGAAAAGTAGAAGCGGGTGGGACAGTGGTACCGAGACGTGGGCAGCAACGTCGGTCAGCAGTGAGTTCGGAGGCAAGAGCGGCTGGAATTCTTTGGAAATGGTGCCTTTCTGGAAGACTGATCTCCCTTCCCAGCCACGGCGAGGCTTCTTTTCTCCTTCTCTCTCCACAGCAGTTGCGAGCTCCCTGTCACCTCAAGTGTCACCGTGCCACTCTCTGGCGGTGGGTGCTGTTTGCTTTCTTTTGGAAGCATGGTCTGGACCGAAGGGGTGCAGATGTCGAGCGATCCAGCGAGGTGCCAGGCACAAGTGGATAACTGCCCAGCAACACCTTCACAGGGCTCTATTAAAGCCAGGAAACCCACAAGCAGGGGCGCTGCTTGAGATAAACAAAAGGTCGCCAAGAGGGCACAGGAATTAAGGACATGTCTGTTCTGCTTTGGATTCTTTGGAGTTGAATGATATAATATCTGACATATACCCTAGTGCAAGAATAGTTGTCATTTACAAAGTCATGCTGCTTCAAATATCAGGTTAGTGACAGAACAGAAGAGCGACTTAGCTTGTTAACAAGTCTCTCTGGAGTGGGTGTGCACCTGACGCTTCACCTGGAGCCAGCAGGGGCTGTTCCTCCACCCCTACACTTACCAGCTGGTAGGACCCTCACTCCCATGGCTTTAATTACTCTTCTTTCATTGCTGGGACAAATACCCGACATTCAAAATGAGGGAAGGAAAGGTTTATTTAGCTCACAGCTACCGGAGGTTTCAAGACACTGGAGGAGAGGCTGGGCGCTGCTGTGTCCAGGACAACCCTCTGCGCATCTCTGAAAAACTATTACTAGCCAGTGTAATGGTTCCTGTCTCTCAGGCCCCGCCCCTTGGGCCCCACCCTCGTCCTCTGGCCCTGCCCCTCAAGCCACTCATTGCTTCTCCAGTCTGTCCTATAACTTATATGAGGCTTTGGGGGGCGGGGACAACTGGACACAAACCATAACACTTGCTGACATTTATTCTTATCCTATCAATGTTCTTGAGTAGAAATTGAAGATATCATCAGGAGCATTTGACTGGGCCTTGATTCTTAGCATGCTGAAAGTTGAACATTAAAGTGCTTGTTTTTAAAAGAACTGCAACTTAGATTGAAACTTGAGAAAATTCTCACTTCTGGTTTTGTCATGCATGAATTTTTTTTCCTAAGCCCAGCCTGTTCTTTTACTTGGCAAGAGAAATGAAACTCAAGGTATATCTCTAGGTTGAGCAAAGCTCATAATTAAATTTTAGTTTACTGCTAATGTGGGGTTATTTTTTACTTTACACCTTTTATTCTTGTTTATATACCAGATAATCTCTTGGTAGTCCAAGGAAATCCCTCTTGCTATTCCTGGATTATAGACTGGACTCCTTACAGAATGTAGAATAGTGATTACTTGGAGTGGTGGAGAGTTTCTCATTTCTATTTTCCTGACTGAATTTAGTATCTTCTTTATTTTTGTCCAGAAATAGTGTACTCTACTAGTGGAAACTTTAGAAAATATGCTGCATAGTGAGATCCAGAAGGGCCCATTAGAAAAACCATAAACCACCCTAAAAGTTTAAGAGTCTGAGATCCGGAGACAAGGAACAAACCTGAACAAGCAAATGTGTTAGTAGGTTTTCCTCTTGTTTCTGAGACAGGGTCTCACTATGTAAATCAAGCTAGCCTTCAACTTGCTGTGTATCCTGGGCTGGGCTTGAACTTGTGGCAGTATTCTTGCCTCAGCCTCTCAAGTACTGGGATTGCAGGTATGTGCCACCATGCTCACTTATGTTAGCAGTCTTAAAGGACAACCAACTATAGACATTTCTGATGATAAATGTGGTATAATCACAAATTCTAAAATGTTTTCAAATGCAAGAGGATTATTTTCTGATCTAAATTGATGCTTTAATTTTTATAAAAGGAGATTGCTTAAAGTTGTGATTTGCCATATTACGTTTTTCTTCATTTTTCCACAATAGTTATTTTTCCTTTTATGAAAATCAATAAAATCTCATAGAAAAATTATGACAGATTAATAACATTTAATACATTGTGCATCATTATCTTCAAAGTAGTTAATGAGATTAACAGATATCAACAAAATGATTGTCTTTTCTGAAAAGAAATGAACAGATAATAGCACAAAACTTTATTTTCAGTTAACTAAGAGAGATTGGTAGTATAAATGAAATGAATAAGCATATATATTAATGTATTTTGAAATAACTGAATAGGAAATTTGGAGATAGATAGGTAGATAGAGACAGACAGACAGACAGACAGACAGACAGAGAGACACAGAAAAAGAGAGACAGAGAAAGAGAGACAGACAGACAGAGAAAGAAAGAGACAGTCAGAAGCAGAGACAGACAGAGACAGAGGAAGACAGAGACAGAGATATAGACAGAGACAGAGAGACATAGACAGAGACAGAGAGACAGAGAGATAGACAGAGACAGAGAGACAGAGATATAGACAGAGACAGAGAGACAGAGATAGACAGAGACAGAGAGACAGAGATATAGACAGAGACAGAGAGACAGAGATATAGACAGAGACAGAGAGATACACAGAGACAGAGACAGAGACACAGAGAGACAGACACATGCACACACACACACAGAGTTTGTAGAAGAAACAAAATTAATTAATCCCAGAGACATACAGCTATTTGGTTTGTCACAGGCACCAAAAATACACATTGGAGAACACATTGCCTCTTTAATATGTGGTACTAGGAAAATTGGCTATCCACATGCAGAAGACTGAGTTTAATCACATATATTTTACCATGTACTAAACTAAAATCAAAATGGACCAAAGGTCTATATATTAAGAGAAACACTTAACCTCCCAGGAGCCAAAGTTGTTACAATAGTTAAGTATGTAGACACCAGTAAGGAGTTTTTGAATTCCATACTGATTTTGATACTTCACAGTCATACTGCTTAAGATTTTACCTTTTTATTTTATTTTTTTCAGACAGAGTCTTACATTGCAGTTCAGGCTGGCTTAAATGCACCATGAAATCCTGGCTGGTCTTTACTTAACAGAGCTCCTCCTGCCTCAGCCTCCCAAGTGCTGAGATTATAGGCATGCACCACTATGTCCAGCATGATTTTTTCTGATCATAAAGTTTACTAAACTCTTCCTGATAATAATAGGTTAGGGGAGACTCTTCCCTCAACAACATATCGTAGAGAGCTACCGGCATTCAACAAAAAGCTTCCATAAAGAATTTTATTGGGCAAATATTCCCAAAAGTAGAAGCACTTCTCAAAAATATCTAAGGCTCAGCAGAAACTTTCATTATCCTGTTGAAAACATAAAACCAATTTTTGCTTCCATTTTATTTTGATTTAAGAGGAAAGCCTGTCTGTGGGTTTGGTGCATTTTATAAATGTAGTCTGACAAGGCCCACCTGCTTGCACTTGCCCCCTCGAGGCTCTGACTAGCATCTCCAGCCCATTCTGCTGTGCATTGCGAGGCTGCTGCACCCAGGAACACCAAGGCAGATCTGCCCCAGCTGGTGCCTCGCTTCCTGTTTTAATTGTCTAGTGCTTTTCCTTTACTAGCTTGGAAGGCTTTCCTAAGCTTCTCCCCGGGTGGCCAGGCCTAACTGCTTTTCCTAGGGAACACACAGCCCCCACTGCAAGATGGGCCTGAGCTTCATCACTCTATTGACACTAGATACGTAAACTCTCCGAAGTTCTGCCTGTCTGCTTCTTGCCTCATACTCTTTGGCTAAGATTATTTTATAATTTCATGTCTTCTTTATGCCATTTTTCTTTTTATTTTTTATAGGTAATTTTGCATTTCATTATCTTAAGAGTGTTACTTAGTGCACTATTAATGGCTAATGTAAAGAATTTATACTCTTCCTGAAGGCTGAATTTCAAGCATGAGCTATAAAAGACTCATAGGATTTGTAAATGATTTCCTGAAGCAAAATTATTAATATTAAGATCACTATGTTTCCCTTTCAGCAGGGAAAACTATGCAATAAATCATGCATCTTTTTTTCTTTTCCAGTGATTTCTAAGAAGCTTAGCATTATTCCTTTTTGAATATTTTATTTGAAAATTCTGATGCGGTGATCTCTCAGTGTATTTTTAAGGCATAATTCTGAACGTTTTCTAGAATAGAGGAATTTTTGAAAATTTAAACAAAGACTCAGCTCCCTGAATCGTGTAAACATATGCACAAACTCAACACAGTGCAAGTACTTCTGCTATTTTTTAAGAGAACCTTCAACTCAATGTGCGCTCTACTATTTCTTTCTTTCTTTTTTTTTTTCCTTCTTTCTTTTTTTTTTTTTTTGTGGAACCGGGGATTGAACTCATACCCTTGCACTTGCCAAGGAAGCACTTATTCTACTGAGCCATCTCCCCAGCCCTATGCTCTGCTATTTCTAATTACAGTTTCTCCTAATGTATATTAGGATGATTTTAATGTTTTGAATTTCCAAAGGCAGTATTATAAACTGCTTTTAAAAATTCTCCATAACAGAGCCTTACATTTTATGTAAGTAAGAAAGCTAGAAAGTAAAAATGATCATGATTTTGAAGGATGCACTTCAAAATTAAATCTAGATAAATACTTATAAGAATAGTAATCAATAGAATCTTTTGGAAACAGTTATGGTTTGCATCTAGTTGTTCCCCCAAAGCCTCATGCAGTTTTGGGGTGGCTTCTGAGTTTGTGAGTGATAATTGTGGATGCTGCACCATGCCCTGGGCAGGTAATTTGCCTTACAGTGTTAGGAGGGGAGAGAGGCCAGCTAGCTCCCTGAGCTGCTGCCACTCCCTTCACTCTGCTCTTTGCCACTGCCAGGAAAGGTTGCTCTCTGCCATGTGCTGCTCTGCCTTGGAGCCAGCTGAGTATGAACTGAAACTTCCAGTAACTGTGAGCTAAATAAACCTTTCCTTCCCTAATTTTGAGTGTTGAGCATTAGTCCCAGCTATGAGAGAAAAGCAACTGAGATAGAAACTAACTTGGCATTATTTTATAAAGTCAAATTTTCAGATATTCCATGGTCCAATTCAAGTTAGGGTATAAACCCAACTTTGCCTCACATTGGTGCCAAAGTCCATTTATAAATTTGTGCATCTCAATCTATCTACCTATCCTCATCTATCACCCATAAACGACCACTCACCACCTACAGACAGTGTTCACTTTTGTTAAGTAAAGAAGTCATGCTCTAGCTATGTGGCTTCTGTGAATGCAGGGCTGGCTACTGCTGTGTGTTCAGTTTCTGTGACGCTATGGTCACCCTACTCTCATTGGCTTGTTGGTGGGTGACTGCTGGGCTTTGCATGTGTCCCCTCAGAACACTTGCTCAAGGCTTGTTTGTCAGTCCAGGAAGCTCTTGGGAGTTTATTGGTTAGAATACTTGGGATTGAAAGCATGGCCAGTGGAGCAGAAGTTAGGTCCCTTGGGTGTGCTGTGAGGGGACATTGACTTCTCTGCTCCTTTCTTCTCCCTTCACTTCCCAGACTGCCTCAATGAGGTGAAAACATCCTCCAGCGTGTGCCCCTACCAAGCTCCTCCCTGATGTACTGCAGAGCCACAGTGGAAGGTGACAAGCTGCCCATAGACCAAAAGCCCAGAAGCAGGGAGCAAAAATAAGGCTTCTCATTAGCTTGATTTTCTCTGGTATTGATTACAGTGACAGAGGGAGAACACAATAAACTCTTTCAAGTGTGTTTTTGTTTGAAGGAGCTTATTTAATATACACTGTTGGTTCACCAACAATAGAGTGTCCAACAACCCTAATCATGACTATGTGAAGCTTATGTACCAGAGACTTCCTCTACATTTTCACTGTCAGTCACATCACAGCCTTCTTGTGACCATAAACACTAACATGGCATTCAGCACTGTGGGCAGAGACTGTTTTAATGCCAAATCACCAAATAAATTTTGTTTAAAAAAGGCTTTATAGATAAATGGAGTCAACTAGAAGATCATAATTTTAAGTGAAATAAATCAGACCCACATGTGCAAATATCATATTGTCTCCTTAGTGTAAGAACTTGAAAGAGAAAATGAAATATGAATGATAAAGTACAGGCTGTGGAAAGGGAATGAGAGACCCAGCCCCAGCCCAGGCCAAGTCAGTGTGTGGGAGAGCTTCAGCACTCCCTTACACTTGCTGGACCTCTCCTGACCAAGCATAGCTCACCACCTGTGTGACACATTCTGATGCATTCTTGGGACCCATCCACCCTTCTAGGGCCAGTCCAAGCCAGCTGTGTGAGTGAGAACTTCAGCCATGCTCGCAGGATGCCTCCAGATCCAGCACAAGCCCAGGCCCTGCAAGTGTATGGAAGAGCTTCTGCACTCCCCGGCATCCCAGGACAACTCCAGACCAGCCCTCACCTGTCATACAGGCCTGGGGTGAAACTCTGCAGCTGAAGTCCCAGTAGAGAGTCTAGGGGACAAAACTACCCAACTAATCCAGGAACAGAGCATATTGCTGAAGGGGCATGACAGGTTCACTTCCAAGAGCTACACAAGGAAGAACCTGATCATGGAAGCCAACCCAAGCCAGACACAACTGGAGGAACACAAACTTCATAGATATGAACCCAAATTTCAGTAGGTGCTAAGGTTATAACTGCACCAAAGCTCTATACCAAAGGTCAGAGG
>NDGM011149357.1:0-20485 GCA_002564305.1 Octomys mimax | reverse complement strand
GTCTTTTGTGTATTTTGAATATTAACTCATCAGATAAGTGGTTTCCAAATCTTTCCCGCCATTCCACAGACGTCATTGTTGCTGCCAGTTGTTTCCTTTGCTGTACACAGGACGGATGTGGACCAGCTGGATGTGGTCTCCCTGGCCTATTTTTTTCTTTTATTGTCTATGCTTTTGTTGCATAATTAAGAAGCCATTGTCAAGACCAATGTCAAGAAGTTTTTCCTAAAAAAAAAAAAGTTTTTCCTCTGTATTTTAACAGTTTTGTCATTTCAGGGCTTATCATTGTTGATTGTGTGCATAGTGTGAAGTGCAGGCTTTAGCTCTTTGTTTTGCGTGGAAACATTCGATTTGCTCCAGAAAAATTGCTAGAGAGATTGTGCTCTCCCTGCCGTGTGTCCTGGTGCCACGTAAGAGATCAGTTGATTAATATGTATGTGTTTACTCTGGGGCTCTCTATTCCATTGGGTCGGTTTCTATGCCTATTTTTATGCTGTTTGATTACTGTAACTTTGTAACATTTTGAAACAAGGAAGTACAAACAGTGCCTCTAGCTCTATTTCTCTTTCTCAAGATAATGTTGGCTATTCTGAGCCTTTCACGGATCCATATGAATTCTGGGATTTTTTTTTTTCTTTTTTTGATACCAACGCTATTGGATTGCATTGACTCTGTGGACAGCAATGGTACTGTGGTCTCTTAAACACTCTTAAGTCCTGCATATCCTACTCTTATTTGATGCTTTGACAAGTGGAATTGTTTTAATTTTAACAGGTTCTTATTATTGTATAGAAATGTGATTTATTTTGTATGTTGATCTTGTGCCCTGCAACTTTACTGAACTTGTTTATTGGTTCTAATGATGGTGAGGTGGAGTCTTTAAGATTTTCTAGACATAAGAGTATACCGTCTGCAAACAGGTACAATTTTAATTTTTCTGTATGATTTGGATGGCTTTTATTTCTTTGTCTTTCTTAGTGCTCTACCTAAGACTTCATAAGCCATTCCGTGTCAGGATATGGATATATATATATATATATATATTCTGTATGTTAGACCTTCTCTGTTTATGACACATATATGTTAGCGCTCTATTTGTCTGTCAGTGGCAATAGGAAATGGCACAGCCACCATGGAAAACAAGATGAAGCTACTAAAAAAAATTAAACATAGAACTACTATGTGACCCATAAGTCTCACTGCTGGGTATATATCTAAAAGACATAAAAATCACTATCATGAAGGGTGTCCACCCGCCCATACTCACTGTAGCATTAATGACAATAGCTAAGGTCTGAAATTATCTCAAATGCCCATCAGCAGGTAAACTGGCTGTGGCTCAGATCTAAGATGTCCTGCAAAGCCTTGTGGACTCCTTTGCAGGGCCTTTGGAGGTGACTGGTTTGTGGGGCTCCTAGCTGACAGCTGTTAGGAGAACTGGCCTGGTTGGAAGAGGAGCTCAAGGTGGGCCTGACCTGGGTTCTGGCTCCATACCTGGCTCCACCCCAGGCTCACTGTTTCCCGCCATGAGCAGCTCTCCTCTGTTCTGCATCTCTGTGATGCTCTCCTGCCTTTGAGCCAACTGGCTATAGTTGACGCAGGAGGCAAAATAAACCTCTCCTTCCTTAGGCTGTGGGTGTCAGGTATTGTGTCTCTGTTGCAGGAAGGTGACTAAAACAGATCTATATGGAAAGTGTTAAACACACAGTGGAATACTAATCAGCCCCAAGGCGATGACGTGATGGTCCAGACTGTGCTGAGCAGCACCCGTCAGAGCAGGATGAACGCACAAAGTCCCTGGTTGCCGGTGCTGGGTGAAGTGTTGACCAGTTTCTTGCAGCTGAATTTCACACTGAATGGCTCATGCGCTGTAGCTTTTCCCAGCTTTGCCTGCAATTTGTTTTGTGGAACAAAATTTGAGAAATGCTGCTAAGGGTAGGAAAGATGTTTAAAGGTAAACATTCGAATATTAAAATGCCCAAGATCTTATAGCATCTTTTCTCCCTAGTGAGGATTAATTTCCATTATAAACATGTGTTTTCTGATGGACACACCACCCCACACATGCATACCTTTGCATACATAGATTCTACACATACACATATGCACTGACCAAGACTGGAAGGTTCTATATTGTTGTGGGAGGGAGCAACTCTCAGGGAGGAAACTACAGATGGTTTATTTCATTCATATGCTTTGCTACAAACTCCCACATTTCTTTGGTTATTTGCTCTTTTTATATGAAGATAAAGGTAACTGTGAATTGCCTTTTGTTGTGATTATTATCATTGTTGTTATTATTATGATGATTTTGGTATTTAAAGCCACCTGCCAAGCACTGCTCTGCAAGAGGGCTGGCATGTCACTCCTGTCTGCCCCCGCCAAGGGGACTGCGGAGAGAGGTGTCGCCCATGGCAGCCTTCTTGATGAGGCAGAAATGACGCAAATGTCAGCCAGGGAAGGTTCCCTGACCTGCTAACAGGCAGGGCCTGCTTTTCTCTGACGGGGCACTCTTGTTTGCTTGGCTGGTGGAGTCCTGACCCTCTTCTGACAATTATTACTCTGTGTCAAAAGGCAGCCATGCTGAGCCATGGAAATCTGACAGCAGAAGGTGGAGCAGCCCCCATCAGACTCGGGGACATGAGGCTTCGGCAGGGGTGGAAAGGTCCAGAGCCTTCTGTGGGAAGGCTGAACTGCCGCTTCCTGCGCTGTGCTGCCCTGGCCGCTCTGCCTGCAGCGCCTCCTGCTCCTTACCAGAGCAGAGGCCACTGGCACCAGCTGCGGCTCTGGCCTGGCTCTGCACCGTGAACGTGTGACAAGAAAGACGGGCTGCCCCTGACAGCCTTCAGCGCGGAGAATCTTCATCTCCTGGAGCTTGTGCAAAGAGGAACTAGAAATGCTGTCTGGCTCCTTGGAACGACAAATGGCCCATTTAAAACCCTGGGCTTTCTGCGGGGGTGTGGAAGGGAGACTTGGGGGTCGTCGCTGGCTACTCCCACCGAGTCCCTTGCTGTCTGAGGTGTACACCACCACTCATGTAGCGTTCTGGTAAGGATACTCCTGCGAGCAGAGCAGCGCTCCCAAGAAGGCTCAGAGTAACTGACAGCAGCAGATCTCCAGGATGAAAGGGACCTGCCCGTTCCCTCTAGGAGCGAGGCGCTCCTCCCACAGAAGCGCTAGGACTTCCAGCTCTGGCGGTGCTGCGTTCTAACGGTGGCCTCCGCCGGCTCTCTTGTGCAGTGGAGTGGACCGGAAGGCACAGCGGCTCCCTCAGCTGTCGCCTGCTCCGCGCGTGAGAAGCCATCGCCTTGGGTGAGGTTAGAGTGAGGACGGCTGCTCGCGATCGCTGACGCTTCTGGAAGGCTTCCGTGTGCTGAAAGCAGTGCTTCACATTGTTTGCTTCCTTGAAATTGTTCTGTCAGCAGGGTTCGCCCACGTGCCAGCACCGTTGTAGGTGACGAGGGACAAAGTCTTGCGGATAAGCACCGTGTGGTCTGGCCGCACAGCCGGCTATGATTGAGCCTGACCGGCGGGGAATTTTGACCTTAGCTAGCTCCAGTATGAGGGAACCTTGAAGCTGTGATGCTAAGTGAAATAAACCGGTCACGAATATCATACGATCTCAATTATAGGGGGGGCCTTAGAATAGGGAAATCCATAGCGACAGAATGTAGAGTGGTGGTGGCGGGGGCTGGAAAAGGGGGAGAGGGCAACTGTATTTTCATGGACCAGAGTTTTGGTTGTACAGGGTGAGAGGATGCTGTGGACGGATGGTAGTGACGGCTGCACAACAACGTTTAATGACCCCGAATCACACACTTTCAAATGGTCAGGGTGGTACATTTCATATGGATGGTTAAAAGAGAAAGACAGATACATCTCTGTCCTGGAGGCCCACATTCCAGTGGAGACACTTACATTCTAGTAAGTTGCATTTTAAGTGTGTTTTATTAGTGCATATTAGTTTTACAAAATATTGGGTTTCAATGTGGTAGCTTCAAACATGCATATCACATATTTTTCTCTTCCCCTTACTTTCCTTCTTTTGTCTAATAATAGTCTCCCTTCTGCCTTTATGCTACTTTTTAAAAGACTACATATGTTAGGGAACACATGATACTTCTCTTTCTGTGCCGGGGTTATTTCTCTTTACACTGATAAGCTCCAGTTTCATTGATTTTCCTCAAAATGACATACTTTCATTTTCCTTACAGCTCAATAATATTCTACTGTATATATATATATATATATATATATATATATTTTAAAAACTTTACTTATTTATTGGAATGTCTCATTGTGTGGCTTAGGGTGGCCTTGAACTCACTATGTAGTCCAAGTTGGCCTTGAACTCATGGCAATCCTCCTGCTTCAGCCTCCTGAGTGCTGGGATTATTGGCCTACACCACCACACCTGGCTTGGCATCTATTGTCTCTTGATTGATGCCCAGGGTGGTTCCATATCTTACTGTGAATTGTGCCGCAGTGAACACGGAGATGCAGGCAGCCCTGTGCAATGCTGACTTTGCTTCCTCTGGGTATATACCAAGGAGTTATATGGTCTGGTCATCTGGTAGGTCCAAATTTGCATTTTCAAGGATCCTCCATACTGATTTCCATAATGACTAGGCTAATTTAGATTCCTCCAGTGGGTTACATTTAATTTAGAATTTAAGTGGTGATTGAGTGCTCACAGTAACCTAGTTATGCAGAGGGTCCTGGCACAGAGTGGTGAAGCATGCCCAGGTCACCAAGTGGGATTTTAAGCCAGGACTCCTCATTCTTCCTGGCATAGCCCGAGACTGCACCAACCTCCCCACAGGCCTGAAGGATGCTAAAAAGGCTCACCTGCCCCTTGCTCTCCTCTTGCTCATCAGGCCCTTGCTGCCTCTCTGTTCCCAGGTTGCCTCTGTATCTTGGTATCAGAGCCAAAATCTCAATGCTCTCATTCTGGCCTCTCACCAGAAATCCAGAGCCCAGAGCTCCATGATGCCCATCTGGGGAGGAGGAGCCAGCTGAGGTCGGTAGGAACAAAGGGCCTACTTGACCTAGAGCGTTGTGTGGCAGGACTCCAGGGTCCTTGTCCCACTTCCCTGTCCAGTAGCTCACTTTCACTGGAGGCTGAAGTCTCCCCTCTAATGCAGTTCTCACCTTCCCTGAGTCTTCTGTGTGTGTGTTGCACGCTGGGCCAAGCACACAGGTGGCTTGTCCTCCCTTCCATAGTCAGGAGGAGAGTGTTGGTGGTACAGCCAATTTTAGGTTCCCGGGGTTTTGGATATCATACTAACTTTTCCTTCCACCCCTCCCACCATTCTGTCCTCTCCAGCCTTTTCCATGAGGGATGGGCCCAGGGAAGGGAGCCAGTGGTGACCCACAGAGACAGGTCCTGCCAGGCACTGGCCAGCGCTCTTGTGCTGACTTTGGGATCACCAAGGCTTGAACAATGTACAGCTCCTGTCTCCCCAAGTCATCTTCAAAACTTTTGCATACTTCTGTGGGGGCAGTAACTATAGATTCCCAGCTTTCACCGCATATTTGAATAGCCTGGGTAGCTCTTAAAAATGTCTGTAGACTGAGGTTGTACAGGTAGTGTTGGAGGGTGCCTAGGAGACAGGGTTTCAAGAAGCTCCCCAGAGTGCCCTCATGTGCAGCCAGGGCTGAGGTCCTGACCTGAGATGGGGCCAGACTATCGGCTCACCAAGGCCAGCATTGCCTGCCAGGGCTGAGAACCCAAAGGCATGGGCCACAGTATTTTAAAAGGGTCTTGGAAATCAGAAGGAAAAAGCCCACAATGTTTAGGTTGAAGGAAATGCTTTCATAGATATCACGTTTGTCTTTATGTCTCCACAGCTGTAAAATTTAATTATATTTTGGAGGCAAAAGAGTCCAAGTAAATTCCCAGGTGGCTGCCCGGTGCGAGGCTGCCTGGTGCGTGGCTGCCCATGGTGCCCAGTGTCCTGTCTGAGCTTTGCAGCCAGTAGCCATAGCATGAATGGGAGAAAAACTTGGGGGATTAAAAAGGCAGAGGGAAAGAAAGTGCCTGGTAACAGAAGGGATTCTAATGGGGGCTGTGGTCTCTTGGAGATAAACCCATGAGCAAAGACCGCAAGACATGGAGAGGCGGGGCTAGAAGGAAGCAGCAAGTGAGTGTGAGCTAAGGGACAGCACCTCCATGCAGCCAAGAGGAACACGGCAGGGCCTACGAGAGGCTGCCAGCCTCGGAGTCTGTGTCTTTCCCAACAAGAGCTATAAGTTTTATTCTACTTCAAGCAAAAGAATTTAGAGCCAATGTTAGAGCCCACACATTATCCAACACAAACAAGGGTTGTTCCCAACTAGGGTCTCGGTGTTGTTCACTCAGAAGGCCGCCCCACAGCCTGCCCCTAGATGCAGAACAGCTCTTTGTCCTCCAGCCTTAGGTCTTGGGTTGCCAGAGCCTTGGGACATAGCACACTTCCTCGGTCACCTAGTCATGGAAGTCCGCCAGCCAAGACCTCTTTCTGATGGCCAGGGCCAGTCTAAGGGTGATAATTTAGAATGTCATCATTCCTGGCCTGAGGACTCCCTGACACATGGTCTCCTTCACTGCACCCCCCACCCCGCCGCCATCTTTGTGGGTTTGTAGGATGCTGTGGGTTCCATGTTAGGGCTCCCTGCCCATCACTTCAGTCCTGCAGGCAAAACAAGGGTTTTTTCCCTCTTGTTTTGTTGCTTGAATTGTTCTCTTTATTATGCTGAACATTTAACCTGTTTTCACCTAACCCTCTATTGACTAGGTTAGTGAACCTATGACATGTGTGCTGCAGCAGGCTGTATCACTGCAAGCTCTGGAAGGTTCACCATCACTGAGCTAGGCCATGCCTTTCTGGGGAGGAGTGCTCAGGTCTTTTAAACTCAAATGATCCAGCAAAACACAAGGGGTGGGGGGCGCAGGGAGATGGCTCAGTAGAATAAGCACTTGCCTGGCAAGCGCAAGGGCCTGAGTTCAATCCCTGGTTCTGCAAAAAAGCATAAAAACAAACAAAAAAAACCCAGGGTTTTGTTTTGTTTCAAAACAAATGATCACCTTCCCTGGAGCTCAATTTTTTTTTATTAACTAAGAAGGCAGAGGAGGCTGCAGTGGAGCTTTGAAGTGGTAATTCTTTTTACTATTGAGCCAAGGTTTAGCTATTTAGTTGAGGCTGACCTTGAACTCACTGTATATCCGAAGCTGACCTCAAACTTACAGTGATCCTCTGGCCTCAGCCTTCCAAGAATTATAGTGTGCACCAGCATGCCTGGCAAAAACACTCTCCTCTCCTCCTCTCCCTCTTCCTCTCCTTTTCCTCTCCCTCTCCTTTTCCCTCTCCTTTTCCCTCTCCCTCTCCTTTTCCCTCTCCTTTTCCCTCTCCCTCTCCCTCCCTCTGTCTCTTTCTTGCCATACAGCACTGGAGACTGAACCCAGCGCTTTCTGAATGCGAGGCAAGTTTCTGCCACTGAGCTCTATTGCAGTAATTCTTTCTTTCCTCCTGCATAGCACCCTCCAAAATCTGTCTGTGGACTTTGACCCTGAGAGGAGGGCGGGCCTGGGGGGGCACCTCCTGAGGGCTCTCTGAGCATTGGCCTCCTCGGGGCAGGAGATCAAGTCACTGAGCACGATCCTCCTGGACACCAGCGCTTGTCCCTGCTGAGTGCTGGTCCTTGATGCTGGTACCTGTGAAGCTCTTCCATGGAGAAGTCTGTGTTAAGTTCATCATTCATTTCTGACCTGGCCACTATATCTTTGGGAAGCTTTCTATAGTTATTTGTGGTTCTTTTTGTTCTAGATGGGGGCTACATGTGGTGTAGAACACTGAGACCTTCAAGGAGACCACCACTGGATCCCATCCTCCCATATCCTGGCTGAAGTCTGAGAGAAGGCAGAGCCTTGGGACTGAGCAATTCTGTCTAACAGGCCAGGAGACTAGCTTCCTAAAGATGCTGATCACACATACATACAACACCTGTGTACACATACAGACATACTATATGCATACGCACCCATATATTCATATGTACATATACATGGACAAACATGTATGTGGGCATACCCACATATCTGTACCCAACAAAGAGTAAGAGAGCAAAGGGAGTGGCAGGCACTCAGACAGCTAGCTAGCCTCTCTCTGCTCCTTACATTGTAATGCAAATCACCCACCTCAGGGCCGTGGTGTAGCACTCACATATATAATCCTGGCATTGGATTAAGAATCAATCACAAGCTCCAGAAGCCACCCCTTGACTGCATGAGTCATTGGGGGGACAACTAGACACAAGCCATAACACTAGATGAACAGATTTAATGCAAGATATAGAAATATGTAAGGATTTTCAAGATAGGCTTAAAGGGGTCACCTCAGAGTAAGGTGTGGAAGAGTGCAAAGGGGCTGTCCACACTCTGGAGATGTGAAGGATCCAGTCAGAGGTCAAAGGCCTGGAGCTCACTATAGCATCCCATGGGACTCCCTACCAGGAAGCTGGAGACTCCACCCTGGAAGGTTGAATGGTCTGTGCTGGAAGCTAGGAGATGACGCTGAAGATGAAGGTGAAGACTGGAGCTCCTCCCCACAAACAGTAGTGAGCCTTCTTTCTTTCTTTCTTTCTTTCTTTTATTTGGTACAGGGTTTCACTACACAGCTCAGACTTATAGTGATCCTCCTGTCTCAGCCTCCTCAGTGCTGGGATTATAAGTGTGCACCACCATGCATGGTTTCCGTGGCTGGCACGGCATGTGGTACCAGGGATCAGGGATCAGGGATCAGGGATTGAACTCAGGTCCTTGCGTTTGTCAGGTGCTTAGAGCACTGAGCTATCTACCTATCCCCTTTGTTTTCAATGTCACTCAGACTACAAGCCTACTGGTTGGTGCCACCCACCCCAGATGGCTCTTCTGTCTCAGTGAGTCCCTCCAGTCACGCAGTATGCTGACCCAACTTAGTTGGGTGTTTCTTACTCGAGTTGACACAATGAGTTACCTGTAACACTGGGTTAGTGGGTCTTAGAGAAAATGGTTTTAGCAGAGCATGGGAACCTCAGGCAGGATTTTATGAGATGGGAAGAAAATGAAGGGATTTCGAGGGAGGTGAACTCAAACTTCACAGGCATCAACAGAAGAAATATGGGCTAGTTTTTAAAAGAAGTGGCTGAAAATAGAGCTGAATGGTACAGCAAATGGTGAGCAGGCTTGAGGCCTTGCTGGGGTTCAACTACCAGCACCCAAAATTAAAAAGTACATAAAAGGGGCATTGAACATAAAGGTTGTAGAAGAAGTTAGCCACTTAAGTGAGAACAGGCAGAGTAGAAAAGGGTGGTGAGGACAAGAACAGTCTAGAAACAAGAATAGGTGAGTGAAGTGGAGCCTGACTAAAGGGGCCTAGAAGTTTGGACAATGGGGTGGGTGTTAGGAGCTGTCTAAATTACTTTTCTTGTTACTGAGACAAAATATTTCACAGCCATATATAAAAGGAGAAAAAGTTTATTTTAGCTCACAGTTTGTAGAGATTCCTCTCCATAGTTGGCTGGCTCCAAGGCTAGGCTAGCGGTAGCATGGAAGAGAAGCAGTCCATGGCAGAGCAGGCAGGCAGGCAGCAGCAACAGCAAGCACCCAGCAGCAGCATGCTTCCCTTTCTGCCCCTCTCATTCCATCCAGGCCACACCCTATTGATTGGTGCCATCTACATCCAGGGTGGGGCTGCCATTATCCACACCCTTAATCCATATTCCTTAACCCACCCTAAGTCTGGCCAGCTTCAAAAAGCCCCACCTCCCAGTGACGGAGACTTTGAGGGGACATGTAGACACAAGCCATATTAGGAGCCACACATATTTCTTAGAAGGAAATAGAAGAAAAGAAATGCATGTTGAAAAGCTGCATATTTTTCATGTATTTAATTTTTAGCCACTATTCTGTGAAGCAAGATAGTATTATTCCTGTTTCCACAAATGAGATAACTGAGGCTCAGAGAAGTAAGAAAAACCAGTCTAGGCTTACAGAACATGTAATTGATCCAGCCAGTTTTCAAACTCAAGCCTGTTACCCTGCTTCTCACCACCTCCCAAGGAGAGAAATAGAGCTAAAATTAATTTAAAGAGAGATTAATCTAGCTGCATTGAAGACACAAGACAGATTGGAGGCTGCGGTCAAGGGACTTGCTACTGAAATAAACAAGAATGAGATGAATGCACAAGATGAGCCTGGAACATCTAGTCGTGCCAGAAAGCAAGGAAACTGTCGGAGTGGACACAGGCGGCAAGCAGTGGCCAAGGGCAAGGCGATCTGGGCATTAATTAGGACAGTAACTCCCAAGGCCAGACCATGAGGGATTAGGATGCTTGGGCTATGGTGAAGTCTGTGCCTGGATCACAGAGCTAAAAATAACAGCTCCCAACTGGCCACTTTTGGAGGATGGTAGAGAAACAATTCATCCTTTGGGAAGCAGATGTTGAGAAAGAAAGAATTGATTCATGTTGCTTTTCCCATATGAAGTGCCCCATTTTGGAAGCATTGCAGCTAACAGGAGAGAATTACAGGGTGAGATCATCGCTGCTGGGCAGCCGCTAAGAGTGAGTGGACCTGAGCAGTGGTCACTGCTGCCTCGCGCCAAGGGCCCACCAGGTGCTCTGCGCCTCCTCACCAGGAAAGACATGGTATCTCTGAAGTTCCTTGGGAAAAAAAGAGAGACCCAAATCAGATTAAGTCTCTAAGCCCACATGTCAATTTATAGGAAGTCAAAGGACAAAAAAACTAATTAAATGGCATTTGGGGATGTAGTCAACAAATCCATAAGGTAGGGTCATTGACTGGATATTTGCTAATATTCAGAGCTTGATGTCATTTCAAAGGATATTGTTGATTAGTATTAAGAGAACTCTGATCTTCTGTATATGTGTTTGGGAACACTTATGGATAAAATGATGTTCAGAGTAAAGGTTAAGGAAGTGGGAGTAGGACACAGATGAAACGAAACTGGTCCAGAGTCAGAGATTGTGAGGTTAGGTAACAGGTTCATTAAATTGTCCTTTCTACTCTTGGATATGTTTAGAGCTGCGCCCAGTGGAGTGATGCTGGTGATGCAGAGAAGAAGGGAAGCAGTGGATGAGAGGAACTTTTTAGAAGGGAAAGGTTAACGAACCAGAGATGGACCTAAAGCACAGAGTGGAGGGATGGGTGCAGCTGCATCTGAGCCCTTAATTCCCGCACCATGGGAAGCTTGAGGAGCGTGGCCTGGCACGACCCGGGTTCCAGCAGAGTGAGGCCCTGCATGCAGAAAGCTCCTCGGCCCCAGGGGAGCTGAGGATAGTTCTCAGCCCAACTGGGAAAATCATCTGCCCATCTGCTCAGTACTTCCAGCTCTAGTGTCACCTATTTTGTGACTCCTTCCAGATCCTCCCAGGCAGAAGCTGGGTACCCCAGGCACCTCTGCAGACTCCCTTCTCTGATCGCAGGCCTTCTGCACCACCAAGTGTGCCCCTGTGGCAGGCTCCTGTGGGAGTGGTGACCCTGTGTGCAGGAAGACTGCTGATTATGCAAGCCATTTCCCTGGAAGATAGGACAGTTGGACACTGAAGGCAAAGGCCCAGTTGTGCAGCCAGAAAACCCTGACCACAGCTGAGTCTGCTGCTTGCCTTCTTCATATATGGCTATAAAAGGGTTAGCCAGAATGGAGATGCTCAGCAGTTTCCACAGCTCCTTCAGCTGCTTGCTTCAAAATCCCTCTCAGTCCAGTGCTTTCAGGACCTAGTACCTAAGTGGAGCCAAAGGTCCTTCCATGAGGCATTCCTGGTGTGTTACACCTTGCTCTGAGACTTCACAAGGTGAGCATCTGTCTCTGTGACGGGCTGCTGGCTGGAGCCAGGCTACCACCAGGGAACCGGTGGCTGAGCCCAGCTGACCTTGGGAGCCTGTCAAGCAGGAGACACCTTGGGCAAACCCAGCACACCCCAAGGAAGCAGAAGGTGGGAAGACCCGGTGTTAGACACTTGATCACAGGTCACTTTCTCAATCCCATCTGTACTCAGATTTTGGGAAGCTGGGCTGCCTCCAAAACCATTGCGCTACTGCTCAGAGACCAAGTAGACTCCCTGGGAGTGCCAGTGTCTTGGACACATTCCAACCTGTGTAATTACATTCCGCCTGTTAAACTCCCTCTGTAGTCTCAAATGGATACTGTTTTCATTGAATTTGCTTTTCCAAATCAGCTTTCCAAGTGACATCTGCAGACAGTGTGCCACTCGAAGCTGTCTTTTCTGGTGGAGGCACAAAGCAGAGCTTCAGGGTTTTCTGACACTGGCCTCACAAGCCTCTGCTCATGTTGACAACTGGAGGGGCCAGGGGCCCCAGGGAGACTGGTGCGGTTGGATGGGGCGAGGAGGTGTGTGAGGCCTCCCTTTCCACATGTCCTCCAGCTCAGGAAAAGGGAACTCAGGGAGGCATTAGCACCCAGATGAGGGAGGCCACAGACTCCTGGTGAGAGCTGGGGTCTGCTCAGCTCTGCTCAGACTGGCTTTGTGACTCTAGGCAGGCTATGCCATCTGAGGTGGATACCACTGGGGTCACTTCTAATTTTAGTACACTACTTTTCCAAGTCTTGGAATTATTTCAGTGTTATGAAATCCAGCAGCTACCTCTAGGGCTATGAGGTAGGGGTGGCCCACTAAGGCTCCTCGGCCTCATGGGAGCCAAGCAGGGACAGGATGAGCACAGCCGGAATCTCCTTCTGGGAAGACAATTCCTGGGTAGAAGGACCCAGGAGGCTTCCAGCTCAATAATGGTTCCTATTTCCTATAGTGGACTCTTCTTGAAATTCTATATATGACAGACAGGTGAGACTGGTGGGAAGGCTCTCCCATCCTTCCTCCTGTTGCTTCTGCCACTCTCTCGATCACTGAGTCATGGCTTTGGGCAGTGTTGCCTGTGGGCGCAGTCCAGGGCTCTGGGCACTGGTAAGTAGGACAGCGCTCCCACCTCCATCTTGGAGTCCTGGGGCTCCTGGACCACAGCTTGAATTCCCTGACCTAGTGCAGTCCCATTCAAGTTGGAAACTGCGCTCAGGGTCAGACAGGCTTGGGGGGTGTGGAACTTAGCTCCTAAGGACCTGCCCCAAGTTCCGCCCACACCTCAGCCAGCCCATTCCAAGTTGGACTTTGGGGAAATTTCTGATTGTCTTCTTTCGTGCCTGTGGTTTAGAAGCTTTGCTGAGTAAAACAGCACCAGCTGTGTGGCTACTAAATTGTAGGCACATGGCTGAGCAAGGCCTGGCCAAGGCTCTGGATACTGGTAGGGGCTCGTGACCATGTCTGCAGCTGCAAGGTGTGTCCCCCAAGAGGAGGTGGCACCAGAGACTCTAGTAAATGAGCAGAGGACTCTGGCTCTGCCAAGGGTTCTGAATGTCCTGAGTCTCTGAGGGAAGCTGGGACAGTGTGACACCCAGGACAGCTGCCTCTTAAGAGGGGCCCCCGGAAGTGGGCTGGCGGCCTGTGGATCCATTCTCTTAAAGGGCCTTTTATTTATTTTTATTTATTTATTTTTTGTGTGCAGGGTCTCACTACACAGCCCAGACTGGTAGTGATCCTCCTGATTTCTGCCTCCCTAGTGCTGGGATTATAGGCGTGCGCCACTACGCCCGGACTCCATCGCTGGCTCAAAGTGCCCAGGGGTGGGGCCAGCATGGCATTTAAAGGGCACTTTAACTGTCCCTGTGAATATATCCCTTTGCAGCAAAAAGACTGGATAACTCCTCACCCAAATGGTAACAAGCTAGCTCGGAGTGCCTGGAGGTGATGGCCTGGTAGCTGCAGTGGGTTCCCAAATGTGCCGTTAGTAGGTATTCTGTGCTAAATTGCCTTTAGTGATTAAGGTCTGAGGCTAAGCATTGCCCACCTGCTGAGTGTGTGAATTAAGCTTTCAGTGCTCTAGGGGTTTTGAGGAAGACAAAGAGTAAAAGCTAAGAGGACAAAGGGCCTGGGTTGAAATCCTGGGGTCAGAAATGGGTGCAGTGATGCATACCTGTAATGCTACTTAGGATGCTGAAGCAGGAGGCTTTCAAGCTCAAAGTCAGACTGAGTAACTCAGCAAGACCTGGCCTCCCCCCAAAAGATTGAAATCTTTAGATTCTGAGACCAGCTGCATACTTTCAGTGATCTTGGGGAAGCTACTAACTTCTCTATGCCTCAGTTTCTCTATCTGTAAAGTGAGCATTGTAGGACTTTTCTGAGGATGGGACTAAGTCCTCTGTGTAGGATGGCACTGTACCTCACACAGAGCAGGGCTTAGCAAATGTCAGCTTTGTCCTATTGTCTTAGATATGGCCAATTCAGCAGGAACTTTTCTCTATGATGGAGGCCAGGGCCCTGGAGACCTTTAGTGCTCAGGAAAGGAGGGTGAGGGAGGGGACAGACAGGATACAAAGTGTGAGGACATGGCTGGGGTGAGGCAGGTGGGAGGAAGAAGGGCTTTGGTGAGTTACTTGGTGACCATCTGTTCTTTTGCCCCACTTGGTAGCTTTTGCCCCACCTGGTGGCACCGCAGGAAAGATTTCTGAGTCTCCTGAGTCTCCCGAACCCTCGTTGTGTGTCATTTGGTTGTCATGGCGACAGCCCCTTCTTTGATCCCCCATCATGTGCTGTAACTAGGCCAACAGAGGCCATCAGGTATGTAGATCGATTATGTCCTGCTTGCAACCATGCTCCCTGGATGTCACTTTGGGCCACTGAAGCAGCAGGCTTTCTGGATGGTTGAGAATCCCTTTATGGGATTTGGGATAGGTGGGCAGGTGGGGGAGGAGATGTGGAAGTGTCACCGTGTTGCTCACAATCCTCAGATGGCCCCAAGTACTAGCCAAGGCCTGGAGTGGGTTGCGGTGAGCCATCCCAGTTCCCTTTCCCTGATACCACCTGCCTATGGGGAAAGGATCCAGCCCAGGCGAGATAGAAAAATCAGGAGCTGAGTCCTGGTCTGTTTCCATGCAGTTCAGCTTGAATGCTTTTAGCAGGACTAGTTAGAAAACATTCACCCTATGGGGTCAGACACTTGACAACCCTACTCTGTGGTAATAAACCCTTTGCTATTGTTCCTTAGAAAGCCTTGCCAGTCTGAAAACAGCTGGGGCTGCTCTGAGCTCTCTGTTTATGCCCGGAACTTCAAGATCTAATCCGTTCTTTTGGTTAGTTCTTCCTTTCTTAAGGTGACCTAATTTCTAAGCAAGTAAACATGATCAGAGTCAGACAGGTGGGCCAAGAGGACTTGCCTTTTCTCCACAGTCCCTGGTTTGGTCCCTGGGGGTTGGTTCCTGGTGTGGCCCCTGGGGGTCACAAGTGGAGTCTGAGCTGAGCAAGTGCTCTCAGTCAGGGCGTCTCCATTTCCCAGTGGCTGTAGACACACAGGGGCCTGATGCTTTGCTCAGGGCTAAGTGCCAGCCACAGCTTGGTAAACTTCCCTATTTCCAATTATCAGGTCACTATCAGAGCTTGCCACACCGCCAGAGAGGGGTCCCCGGCATAGAACCTGTGGTTCAAGCCAGACCAGGCTGCTCCAGGGAGGATAAAGGATAGAACTTTCTGGAATGATACATTCTAGAACTCTGGACTTCCATCCCCAGCATGCATGAAGGTGTGTCTATTCTGTTTATAAGTATGTCTTGGTGAATCCATTCTTCATGCTCCAAATCTCCTATAGTCAAGAGAAAGTTCTTCCAAAACATTAAAAACTTTGGGGCTTTAGTCAGTGACCTTTTCTTCCTTGTTTCTCCTTTGTGAAGTAGTAGAGGGGCCAGTTTCCCTCCTTCGCTTGCTCATGGCCCATTAGCAGGAAGAGCTGTTCCATTATCTGAGCCCTAATGAGCCCACTAACTGGAAAGTAAAGGGCCTATGGGGGGTGATTTCATTTGAAATTCAATGGCCCAGATATTCTAGTGGGCTTTTATCTGGACCCCAGAGTCCACAGAGGCAGGTGTAGCATGGCAGACAGAAGCTGTACCTGCCCTAGTGTTGGGGAGGCTGAGGGCAGGAAGGGAGGAGGGGGAGGGGGAGGGGGAGGGGGAGCCAGGAGGGAGAGGCCTGCCCCAAGACAGCACTGCCTGTTGTTTCTGCTTGTACTAACACCCTTCCAAATGACCCAGGCCTGGGCAACAGTGCTCGCCTGCTCTGTGGTTTGCAGCTTTAGAGGCTTTAATCACACTATTCCAGCTTTCAGACTTAATTTGCGAGGTTCAGGAGAAAAGCTTTGACTTGCCTGTGGGTAGCTTGGTGGCCTACTTCTGGGCAGTAGTAGATGGTTCAGTCTGCAGCTCCCAACACCAAGTAGCAAAGGAGCACAGGTGGTCATCTTAGGACAAATCTTATACGAAGAACAAGTTGGAGTTGTGTGCATTGCCAGATGTACAGAGTATGCATTTGTTTGCATATTCCTTCGTTAATTTGCCCACCGAGCCTACATTCGTGATCGGCAGCCCTGATATTCCCCCTACACGCAACCCTTAACTGGAGTTCAGTGCTGTGATTATAGCTACTGAGTAGATTGTTGAAATGGAAGACTGGCCCTTGTCTCTCCTAAGGCCAGCATTCCCTCTTGTAGCCCCAGGATCTGTGGCTTTTCTCCTGGCTCTTCCCTAACATGATCTAAGTGTGCTCAAGCCTTTTCCATTGTAAAATGCTCCTTATGAGGTCCCAACCTCTCCAGTGCTGCCAGCGCTGCCCCCTCTCATTCCCAGGTGCATGTTCTGGTCCCTCCTTTCCCCAGGAAAGTTTGGCTTTCATCCTTGTGTGCCCAGAAACTGCTCCACATGGGCTGCTACTGACCTAGATGGACCCACCCAGCACCTCCCATCCTGACGCAAAACCTCACTGCCCGCCAACCACCTCCTTTCTGGGAGCACAGCGCTCCCTTGGCTCCCAAGGTGCCACATTGTCTTGGTTTCTTGCATTTCCTTATTGCCCTCTTTTTAGTCCTCAAACAGCCCAACTTCCCAAGCTCTGCTCTGGCTCCCTCGCCTCACTCCTATGGTTTCAGTCTATGTTCACACCCCACAATGCCCACACTGGATCCTCTGTGCAGGTCTCTGGCTTCTCTTCAGTTGTGTATTCCTGTATCTCCTTTGGACATCCCATAGGCAAGCCACACTTTACATTTCTGTCACTGTCATGAAAAACCAGCTTCTACGCTGTTTCCCACCTTATTTCCCTCATTGTTCCTGCAAGTTTCCCTGCATGCATTCCCACCTTTTGAGTGCATCCACTTATTACCCAGAGCACCTGTCCAACCCTTCTACTCCCCACTCAGTGTTCAAGTCCAAGTCATCCCTCCGTGCCACCCACATTGGCAGTGTGTTGGTCTCCTTCGGTCTGCTCTTACTCCTTCTGTCTCACTTCCCTCAGAGTCACCCAAATGATCTTTCTAGAATGCAGGGATGCTTATGTTACTCCTTTACTTAAAGGGCTTTAACTATTTTGGGATTATCTTTAAGATAAAGTGTTTCTTATTTAATGTGGTGCAATAGACCCTTCATACTTGGCTCTTCTTGCTCTACTTAGCTCTATTTGGAACATTCATCTCTGGTCTTCTGGCTAACACCTAATAGGTTCATATGGGATTAATTGTGTTCCCTTTGAAGTCTTAAGGGCCTTCAAATAGGTGATTAAACTAAAGTGGGATCTTTAGGGTGAGCTCTTATTCACTTTGACTAGTATCCTCATAAGAAGAGGAGAGTAAGGGCTGGGTGAGATAGCTCAGGACTAAGCCCTGCTCAGGCAAGCACAGGGACCACCCAGGGAACCAGAGGCCTTGCTGTCCCTGCCCCCAGGCACACTGAACTAGACACCCAGAGGGGCTTGGGACGTGGTGGCACAGGCCTGTAATCCCAGCACTGCAGAGGCTGAAAACAGGAGGATCACTATGAGTCTAAGGTGTGTAGAGACCCTGTACCAAATACATTAGAAGGGGAGAAGGAGGAGGAAGAGGAAGAGGAGGAGGAGATGGAAATTAAGATGCACACATAGAGGGAAAGAACACGGGAGACCAGAATACAATCATCTGGCTGGGTGTGGTGGCATACACCTCAGGTGGCTCTCCTGAGGATCACTGTGAGTTCAAGGCCAGCCTGGGCTACATAGATCTTGTTTAAAAAAAAAAAAATCCACTAGCCAAAGAAAGAGACCTCATTAAAAAACAACAACAACAATAAAAAAAAAAATCTTATGACACCTTGACGTCAGATTTCCAGCATCCAGAACTGTGAGGAAATAGCTTTCTGGTGTTCAAGCCACCCGGTGTGTGGGCCTTCATTATAGCAATGCTTGCAACTAATACATAAGCTTTCAAGTCTGTTTCAACTTCACCCAGAGAAGGCCTTCTTTGACATGCTTCTTCCCATGCCCTTGACCTCCCTCACGACACTCCTACTTGTAGCACTATTTCTTCAGCAGGCTGTGTTCCTTGCCAGCCTTTGAAGTGCTATGAAAGTAGACCCTGGTATGAAAGTAGACATAGTGATCCTCCTGTTTTCAGCCTCTGCAGTGCTGGGATTACAGGCCTGTGCCGCCACGCCCCAAGCCCCTCTGGGTGTCTACTTTCATACTGTCTATGACCGTGTTGCCAGTGCCTAGCCCACTGCCTGGTATCTGGAAGATGTCCCAGTGTTTATTCATGAGCAACTGGATAAACTGTGAGCAAATCTGAATATATTAATAGGGTCCTGTGGCCTGGAAGACTGCTCGCTTCACACAAACTCCTGGTCACAGAACTGGAACCCAGTGAACTACTGGGCATGAGGGCGGCAGTGATGCCCTGGCTCCTCTAACTTGTCTGTTCTCTTGCCTACTTACTGTTTGGGAGTAAACTGAAATGAAAGCAACATTTAAAATATGATTAAGGGGAATGGCGGTGTGGATTCCAACGCCATATCCTCTGTGGTTTCTAGGAGGAGCCTACCTGTTAAAGAATGGGTAACAAGGTGTTAATAGAGTTAATAGACAGAGACTTCCAGGAAGAAAGATCATGGCAAGCACAATCGTCTTTATCCATGGTTGGCTTTTCCACAACCTGGACTTAGAAGGGTCCAAAAGAATGCTCTGGTCTGGTAGCTATAGAATGGTGTTTATCTGTTACTGAAGGAGATGTCAAGTTTCCTCAGAAGAGAAAGAGGAAGAGCTGTCTCAGGTCTTTCTTTGCTGTGGTCCTTCTCCCCTCCTTTCCCAAACTTTCTTTTCTCTTGTCTTTATTTATTTCTCTGTAGCTTAGGCGTCTCCACCTCCAGGGACCGTCCCTGGCATGCACTCACAAGACGTCATCCCCTTCCTGCCAGTGGGGGCTGAAATGGGCATGTAGACCAACTCAGTACTCCCCTTGGGAAGTTGGGTTTGGGATTCAGGAATAGCTACCTGGCTTCAGCAGGCAGGATGAAGGAAATACATGTATATAGTCTTAGAAACCAAAGGGTCTTCTTGTGGAGAATGCTGAGCTGTGGGGAAGAGGATGACACAAATAAATGCTGGGTGAGGAGAAGCAGGGCAGAGCAGCCAGAAGAGGCTGGGAATGGGTTTCTGAAGATTTTTAGTTCCTGTTCCAAAACTTTCTTCTGGGCTATCTGAAGACTTTCTTCAGGGCCATGTGAAGCTTTTTGTGGGTCCTGTACTTCCTCTGTCTTTATCATCCATGTCTTTTTGTTTGTTTCTTAAGCTGGTTTGGGCTGGTTTCCTTTCTATGCGACTAAGGGCACCTGGCAGCCTCCCCTCCTGTCCTTCAATCACCCCTTTTCTCCCCTCTTGCCATCTGCTCATTTCCTCTCTTCTGTCTTTCTCCTCCCTTAGTCTTGGGCATAGAAAACTCTTTGGGCCTGGGCTTCTTTCCCACCTCTGTCTGATTTTCTTCTCTGGCTTCCCATGAGCTGTAACCTGAAATCTAGCTTTCCGATCTTGAGCTGATCCGTGTATTTTTCTCTTGCTCCCAAGTTTAAAACCACTACCTAGGCCATGGAGACAAGTACTTGTTTTCATGTATTTGTATGCAGGGCCTTTATCATATATATTTTTATGTGTGTGACTTTTTCCCCAGCAGATTCTCAAAGAGAGATCCAGCCCTATGAGTGAGGTCCTATTATCCTGATCTGGTAGAAGTGACCCAGCATGCGTGTGTATATTTGTACATGTAGAATGTTTAATCACAGTAGTGCAATTTTAATGAAAGAGAGGGAGAATAACATGCTCTAAAATACTTTCCTTGATCAAAGTTCCTAGGCCTATAGTTCATATTTTTTAATCCTCCTGGAAGAAAAGTGCTGCAGTAATGACTAAAGCGTGCTGAGTTTAGCCTCTCTTTATTGAAAATGTTTTCTTTTCTTTTTTTTTTTTTGAAAGGAGTTTAATTTGAACAGCAGCATCAGCCGGTCTCACTTTAATTACAGTCTTCCATTTCTATTGCTAGTCGTTTCAAGCTCAGGAGAGTCATAGGGTGAAGCCAGGTCTGAGGACAGGCAGG
>NDGM011149354.1:0-11781 GCA_002564305.1 Octomys mimax | reverse complement strand
ATAATTCTGATGGGTTTTCCTTTGAGTGTGATCTGCTTCTTTTCTCTAGTGGCTTTCAGTATGTTATTCTTATGCTGGATTTCTGGGATCTTGACTATTATATATGTTGGTGTGTTTTTAATTGGGCTCAAGTTATTTCCCATTTTGTATGCTTCAGGTACCTGAATGTCAGATTGTTTCTTCATATGTGAGAAGTTTTTTGCTATCACTTCTGCCCATATTCTTTTTATATCATTTGTATTGACTCCTTCTTGCTCACTGATGCTTATTGTTCGTATGTGCATCACATTGTTCATATGTGCATCATCTTGCAGGCGATGGATTATGTTTTCCTGCATCCTAGTTTTTAAGAGATTCTTTGTTACCTTTCCACTAGTTGATCCAGCATCTTTAACATTTGAAACTCTGTCTGCACTTTCACTCAAATGGTTTTGAAGGCTTGTGATTGAGATTTTAAGTTCCTCTATATCTCTTTCACTCTGCTTCATGCCATCTATTTCCTTCTTGTATTGCTCATTCAAGGAATCTGTCATATTTTTAATCTTCTCTATTTTTTATCAAAGATTTCTTTATAAGCAGTTATTAATTCTTTTACTGCAGAGTTTTTTTTCAGATTGGATTTTCTCCATATGTTCCTTTATTTGATTGTTTACTGCAAATGGTATGAATTCAAAGATTTCTTTTTTATTTCAGAAACTAATTCTACTCTGAGCTCCTCTCTACCTTTCTGCTATTGTTTCTTTACTTGCAATGCTGTTAATTCATACATTTCCACTGAGCTAGTGTCTTCTGCACTTGTTCTGGGTGGGCATTGGTTTTTCCCCATATGTTTCTGTATGAGATTATTTACTTCAGATTCTATGAATTCAGAGATTTGTTTTTTCATTTCAAGAATTAATTCTCCTGAGTACCTCTATAACTTTCTGCTGTTGTTTCTTTACTTTCAACGCTGTTAATTCATTCATTTTAGGTAAGCTCGTGTCCTCTGAACTTGTTATGTGTGGGCTTGAGATCTGAGATTGCACTTTGCTCTTTGTCTTTATCATTTCATAGAACCCTGACCTGTGACCTTTGGTGTAGATCTTTAGTGCAGTTGTAACCCTAGCACCTACTGAAATTTGGGTGCAGATGTATTCAATTTGAGTTTGTCCAGTGATGCCTGGCCTGGGTCTATCTGTTGTGTTCAGCTTCCAGCTGCTGCCCTTGGAAGTGAAGCTGTTGTGCCCCTGTGGCACCACAGTGAACCTGTGCTGCCCCTCTGTTGTTTCCCTGGCCCACGAAGCACAGGGGAGTGCAGAAGCTCTCCCACACACTAACTGGGTCTGGGCTTTAGCTGAATCTGGGTTTCACAAGAGAGTCACAGAAGGTCTCACTCACAGAGCAGGCTTGGGGACAGGGGCTCTGGAGGGTTGCAGGGGTCCCGATGGCACAGTAGATGGTCTCACTCAAGCAGGTGCCTGTGTTTTTGTCTGCAGGGGTCCCGCCGAAAATTTATTATATCTGTAAAACTTTAATTCCTAGCACACAGTAATAATAATAATAATTTAGTGCTTACTATTAGTAGCCCTAGGCATTTTGGATTCACTATGCAAAAACTAGATATTATGTTGATATTTTTAATTTTATTGAGAAAACCTATTTTGTTTGTTTATTATTATTTTTATTACTATTATTATTATTTACTTGGAACTGAATTCAGGACCTTGTGATTACCAGGCAGGGAGTATACAGCTGAGCTATATGCCCAGCCTATAGTTATTTTTTTTAATTTTAAAAATGTAAAATAACCTTTGCTTGCTTCCTTTCTTCCTTCTTTCGCTCCCTCTCTAACTTCCTCCCTCTTTCCTTCCTGCTTTCCTTCTTTCCTTCTTTTTTTCAGTTTGTAAGATTGTGATTAATACTATTTTCCCTTGGAATATCTATTTAGTTTAACACTGATTTGTGAGAAACATATGTATATCATAGAGAGATTTCACTTATTGTCACTGATTTTTATGTTACCTTTAACTTTTTAATTTTATTGTGTTTTTCACATATATAAATTCATTTTTTTTTTATGGTACTTGAAGGTTCCAATCCAAGGTAAAATTCTAATTCAATGAAATGTATTAATACTTCCATTTATAGTCTTTTTTGTTGTTTTAGAAATTCTGTCATATGTGTGAGATTACTTAAGGACTTACTTTACTGTTTCTTGCAAATTTCATGACTTCACAGTCTAAAATTTATATTGGTATTTCACATGAAATTTCATTGATGTCATTCTTTCTATTTTTCAACACTCAACATTTATTATTTTTCTCTTATCATGGTCACTTCAATTAAAATTAGTAAAGAGAGGTGTCAAAAATAAGGTCAATTGCAACATTGAACTTATTGAACAATGAATAATTAATTTCTTGGTCATTTCCTTACATGTCTCTTACATGATTTATTAAAGTTTTTCACTTGTTAAAAGTTTGTCATGTGTGTTCCAAGAATAGTGTTTGTCATTAGGTTTTCTTTGTTATTAGGCCAAATAATATCTTAATAATTGGCACAAATTATTTCTTAAGAATTTTCAAAAATATTATTTTCTTCTGTGATTAAATATATTCATATAATGCTACTTTTTATGTATTTGTCTCATTGCTATACTCCTGTGTTTCAGACCAGTAATACTGTGCTTCTCACTACTGAATACATGTAACTTCAATTGCTGAAATGTTAATATATTCATTATAAATAACTTAAGGTATAATATTATATGATGTTTTGAATAAAATGTCACAAATACATGACATATATGATAAGGGAATAGAATTCAAATGCACCTACTTATAGAACATTTCAGAAAAAGGCAAAGGGTAAATAAATTTTTGCTCCTGTCTTGTGGACTTTGGTTAGGGAATTAAAAATACAATCACTGAACTTATAATGGTTTATCTATTTGGGTTACTTCTTAAGATATCATGTCTGCATCTTGTACTATGAATAACCACTAAGAAGATAACAATATGTAATGTATTAATTATTGAAACTGTACTATTAATCGCTTTTGATACTGTCTCATTGCTATCTGTTTCTCAATAAAATTAATTTAAAAAAGAACATATATTGCATTTTTAAACAAACTTTATTTTTCTTGTTTGCTTATTAATATATGGCTTAATTATCTTGTATTTAAAGTTCATTTCTCTGCTTTTACTTTTGTTTTACTCACTATTTGGGTTGTTACTCACGTATTTTCACTATTGTTTGGCATTTAATTCCTCAAGCGTGTAAATCTCACTCTGAATTCATCCACATAGTATCTCATAAATAAGTATCATTATATTTGATCTTGATAAGAATGCAAATTCTTGTGCAGTACATATTTCTGCAGATTTTGGATATGTGTTAGAATACTTTATTCTTAGTAAGTTCCTCAGTTCGCAAAAAGGAAAATCGTATGGTAGTCATTGATATATATTTTCCCATTATATTTGTGAATTCATTCTAATAAGAATTTCAGTTTATATTTATTTCAAAGCTTTCAGTTTTCAAATGGTTTACTTTTTCTGTCATCGTCATTCATATCTACATATTTTCTTCATTCTATGTTTCTTGGAAAAAATAAAATACAAAATTTTAACAATATCATAATAAATAAAAGTAGGATTCCCCATCACCTAGAATTAATTTATGAATATTTTGGCAATTTTTTTCCAGTTTTAAAGATAAAAATACAGCTTTTCAGATTTGCCTCAATTTATATACTTTTTTCTCTTTTAAAAAATGTATTTAGTACAGGATTTACAGGGTCTCACTACACAGATTGGACTCATATGGATCCTCCTGTTTTCATTCTCTGAAGAGCTAGGATTACAGGTGTGCACCACCACACCCAGTTTCATTCGCCTGGGTGGCTGGGCTGGCATGGCTTGTGGTGCCAAGGATGGAACCCTGGTCCCTGCACTCTGTTCATTGCAGGTACTTTAGTCCATTGAGCTCTCTTAATGACCCTCTTTCTCATATACAAATTTTATTTTATTTTAATCTGGAAATTTATTTATATTTTTTAAATTTTTATTTTTAAATGAGACTACAAAATAGTATTGAAATAGAAAAATTACAAATGATACAGAATTTCATTAAAAGTAATATAAATTTCACAACATTTATTGTACTGCATATTGTCTTCAAATAAAATTTCATATGAATTATTCTATCATTTTAGTATTTTCCCTCCTCTCCCTTATCACCCCTTTTCTGCCCCTCCCTTTTCTTCTCTTCTTGTCATCTCTTTGCTACCTCCCCCTTCTCCCTCTTTCTTTTTGTTAGGAATTGAAAACAGGGCCTCACACATTCTACTCAAGTGCTGCATTACGTAGATGCATCCTCACCTTCTCTAGTATATTTCTAATAAAACATTTCATGTATATATGAATGTACCTATCAGGACCACAGAATGCTGTTTGGCATGTGCTAATTACATTTTTGCTACCTACATATATCAATGCTTTTAAAACAATTTTTGCCTCTGTATTATATTAATCATGTTAATCACACTCTATGTTCATATTTTAATCTACTGATGTCTTTTTATCTTGAGATATATTGAGGTGTTTTTGATCTCATGATTTTGATATGCTGTTTGGTCTAAATAAATGCTAAGAACATATTCAAAAATTTGAAATATTTTCTGTATTATTGACATTTTCTTTTAGTGCTGCTACATCTTTCTCATTTTAATCTGCAGTAAAGTCATTAAACATATTGTGTGCTACTACTATTGTATGTCTTTCAATTTCTACTAGTCCACTCTTCCCAAAATACATTCACAATTTTTTTAAATTATAGTGCTGTACACTTTATTTTTGTGTACACTTTAAAAACTCATCAGAAAATTCACAATCTCATTAAAACAGAAAATAAGAATTATTTACAATTTCAGTAGGCACTGTTAATCAGCAGTAAGTATCACACTGCTGCATAGCTTTCTGGATATTTTTACGTAAACACATAGTCTACATACAGAAGTTGTTCAAAAATTAGTTTCAAAATTGTATTTTGATACTGAAAATTGCATGCCTGTATAGATTCTAGTTGTACAAAAATATATAAAATCAAAAGTGAAAATATTCTATTTCTTTGTAATTACAGTGTACTTCATGTATTCCTTTAATTTATCTTACATAAATTAACCACTTATTTTCAAATGTAGTGCGTAGTATTTTATCATGATAATAATCTAGTATGTCCGAGATGCAAACACACCTTTAAATATTGTTTAAACAATGTACAGTGTATCTAAATTTTGTAATCATACATTTTTGCAGCCTTATCTGATGGTAAATAAAGCTGGAAATCTTTTAAAGGTCTTATTCCTGTAACAACTGACACTTTAGCATGAGAGTGCATTTTCTCAGCTCCTTATCGACAAGGTTTATCAGTATTTTTCTCTTTGCTAGTGTGATTAGTGAAAAGCAGAAGAATCTCATTCGATCTGAATTTCTTTAAGTACTCCAGCTTAATCATTTTTTATATATCTATTGGTCATTTACACTGCTTTTGAAAAATGTGTGCTCCTTCGCAGTCTTCTTTCATTGCCTCATTTGGGATGTGAAATTCCCTCTTCCCTTTTTGCTTTGTCAGAGTTCTTTATTATTCATTTCTCGTCTTTTACATGGTATCAGTTCGATTCAGGCATTCATTTTGCCTTGCAGATTGCTAACACACAGTCTCCATTTGTCTTTCAGTATCCTTTACAGAAGCTGATTTCCCTTCCCTCCTCCCTCATTTCCTCCTTCCCATCCTGCCTCGCCTTTTTTCTCTTCTCCAGTCTTATTTCTCTCCTCTTCTAGTCTAGTCCCTTCCCTTCTCGCTCTTTGTTTCTCTCTCACCCTATCCCCTCCCTCCATCCCCAACCCCCTATAGAAGTTTTTTATTTTAAGAGTCAAATCTATCAATCAAGGCCTGGCGACACGTCAGCAGAGCAGGGCGGGGAGGAAAGCAAGGAACTGGGGGAGGGGAAAGGGCGGGGAGGAGCGGTCAGAGCAGGAGTTGCTGGGAGTGCGCGCTGTCTGATCACAACGCAGCTGCGGAGGCCCAGAGCTCTGATCGTCAAGACCTCGGCCCAAGGCCTTCTCTGAATCGTCTCGCCACCGGAGGACCAGGGAGCCGCCACACAGAGGTACAGTGCTCCGCTTTCCTCGCCCAGCCGGCTTAGTCCCCTGCTGCGGCGCTTCCTTCCTTCCCTCGCTGTCTCGCTCGCTCGCGGCTTCCCTGCCCGCCTGCGTCACCGCGGCCGCCATGGCTGAGAATGGCGAGAGCAGCGGCCCCCCGCGCCCCTCCCGCGGCCCTGCTGCGGCCCAAGGTTCGGCCACTGCCCCGACTGAGCCCAAAATCATCAAAGTCACTGTGAAGACCCCTAAAGAGAAAGAGGAGTTCGCGGTGCCTGAGAACAGCTCAGTCCAGCAATTTAAGGAAGCAATTTCCAAACGCTTCAAATCCCAAACGGATCAGCTAGTGCTGATTTTTGCCGGAAAAATCTTAAAAGATCAAGATACCTTGCTTCAGCATGGCATCCATGATGGGCTGACTGTTCATCTAGTCATTAAAAGCCAGAATAGACCTCAGGGCCAGTCTACCACACAGCCTAGCAATGCCGCGGGAACTAATACTACCACTGCGTCGACTCCCAGGAGTAACTCCACGCCTATTTCCACAAATAGCAACCCTTTTGGGTTGGGGAGCCTGGGAGGACTTGCAGGCCTTAGCAGCCTGGGTTTAAGCTCTACTAGTTTCTCTGAGCTCCAGAACCAGATGCAGCAACAGCTCATGGCCAGCCCTGAGATGATGATCCAAATCATGGAAAATCCCTTTGTTCAGAGCATGCTTTCAAATCCTGATCTGATGAGGCAGCTCATTATGGCCAATCCACAAATGCAACAATTGATTCAGAGAAACCCAGAAATCAGTCACTTGCTCAACAATCCAGATATAATGAGGCAGACTCTTGAAATCGCCAGGAATCCAGCCATGATGCAAGAGATGATGAGAAATCAAGACCTGGCTCTCAGCAATCTCGAAAGCATCCCAGGTGGCTACAATGCTCTAAGGCGCATGTACACTGACATTCAAGAACCAATGCTGAATGCTGCACAAGAGCAGTTTGGGGGCAATCCATTTGCCTCAGTGGGGAGCAGTTCCTCCTCTGGGGAAGGTACTCAGCCTTCCCGCACAGAAAATCGGGATCCACTGCCCAATCCATGGGCCCCACCGCCAGCCACCCAGAATTCTGCCCCCATCCTCACGGCCACAAGCAGTGGCAATGGAGCTGGCGGTGGCTCCAATAATACTACTGGAAGCACTATGGCTGCAGCTAGTTATGTTGCTAGCATCTTTAGTACGCCAGGAATGCAGAGCTTGTTGCAACAGATAACTGAAAACCCTCAGTTGATTCAGAATATGCTGTCTGCACCCTACATGAGAAGCATGATGCAGTCTCTAAGCCAGAATCCAGATTTGGCTGCACAGATGATGCTGAATAGCCCGCTGTTCACTGCAAATCCTCAGCTGCAGGAGCAGATGCGTCCACAGCTCCCGACTTTCTTGCAGCAGATGCAGAATCCAGACACAATATCAGCTATGTCAAACCCAAGAGCAATGCAGGCTTTAATGCAAATACAGCAGGGGCTACAGACATTAGCCACTGAAGCACCTGGCCTGATTCCAAGCTTCACTCCAGGTGTGGGTGTTGGGGTGCTGGGAACCGCCATAGGCCCTGTAGGCCCAGTCACTCCCATTGGCCCCATAGGCCCTATAGTCCCTTTTACCCCAATAGGCCCCATTGGGCCCATAGGACCCCCTGGCCCTGCAGGCCCTACTGGCTCTACAGGCTCTGGTGGCCCCACTGCACCCACTGTGTCCAGCTCTGCACCCAGTGAAACCACAAGTCCAACATCAGAATCTGGACCCAACCAGCAATTCATTCAGCAGATGGTGCAGGCTCTGGCAGGAGCAAATCCTCCGCAGCTGCCCAATCCAGAAGTCAGATTTCAGCAGCAACTGGAACAGCTCAACGCCATGGGGTTCTTAAACCGTGAAGCAAACTTGCAGGCCCTAATAGCAACAGGAGGTGACATCAATGCAGCTATTGAGAGGCTGCTGGGCTCGCAGCCATCGTAATCACATTTCTGTACCTTGAAAAAAATGTATCTTATTTTTGATAATGGCTCTGAAATCTTTAAACACACACAAAATTGTGCTTTACTTTCATTTTAATTGTTTTAAATCTGTCTAGTTATAAATCTAATGATGATGTATTTTAAATTGGAATCCCTCCTTTCCTTCTTTTCTATCCTTTTCTTTTCCTCCCTGCATCCTTTCACCAGCCCTCCCTTTTCCCAACTGTATTTTCCACTTTTTTTTTCTACCTTTTCATCTTTTGGTTACCTTCTCTTTTGAATGGTGGAAATCAATGCTGTTTCACTCATAGGTGTTGCATGCAAACACTTCTCCTTATTTAGCATTTGTTGTGAGTTTTGGATTCAGATATCAGCCTTCACAGTTGGGTGAACAAGTTTTGTGCTACAGATGTCCAATTTATTTGCATTTTAAACATTAGCCTATGATAGTAATTTAATGTAGAATGAAGATACTAAAAACAGAAGCAAATTATTTGAAGCTCTCTAATTTGTGGTACAATATTGCTTATTGTGATTTTGGCATGTATTTTACCTAGCAAAATGCTGTAAGATTTGTACTATTCATTGATTGTTTTGCTATATTTGTACACAATACAGCAAGCACAATTGGAACTGTACATCTAGAAGTATTGCAGTAGAATCTCTGAGCAGAATATGTGTACCCAAAATAAGAAAGAATGCAAGAAATATTTCTGGAGCTTGGTATGTCTTCACAATTGTGTAGAACCTTACAGCATATTTGATAAATTACTCAGTGAAAATGTTGACTAGGCAAGTTAAGTTAAAATATAGTAGAAATGTTTATCCTGGTATCTCTAAGTATACATTTAATTGTACAGAAATCTTACAGTGTAATATTGTGTCAAAATTTGCAGGTTGACTGTATAAGACCTTAATATTTGTGCAGCCTGAAGGATCAGTGTAGTAATGCCAAGAAATGCATTTTACCTAAGACTTCCTTCTCAGCTTCTCTCATAAAGAGACCTTAATATGCATTTTGATTTGTAATTGGAAATGTAACTTTAAATGAAAGTGTCATGTGGTGTTTGCATTACTTTTAACTGCTATGTATAAAGAAAAGTGTATCTTTTTGATTTTCTCAGTTATTTCTCTTGTGCATAGGGAAAAATGCATTAAAACTAATTAAAAATAAAAAATTTCAAAATGGAAAAAGCTTTTCCTTTTTGCCTTCTGGTCCTAATGTCATGTTTAGATGGGTTAGCATATCCCAAGATTATGTAAAGCTTATCTTATTTTCCTTTTTATGGTTTTATTTTTAAAACATTTCCCTATCTGAAAATATTTTGCTATATAGATTTAGATTTATTTATTTTCCCAAAAATGTTAGGTAGCTTTAGCTGCTATTTGTCTCCTGCCTACATTTGAAGTGTACAAAATCATACTTTGTTCTGTGTTTAGATTCTCCCTGTGCCTTAACCCAAGTATGCCAGCCTGCTGTTGTTGAATTACAAATAAGGCTTCCTATCTGTTAGAGTGAGTTCTTTTATTGATGTTATCATGTTTATTTTTTAACCATATTTTCCAGTTATGCTTATATTTCTGTTTTGTCATATGAACATTACAGTTAATAGGTTTCTCCAGAAGTAAGTTGGAATTGAGCTGGGATTGTTTTAAATTGATACATTGCTGAGTACTTCAGAACTGCATTGCTTTCTAGAAACTTGGTACGTTGACACATTTTATATCCTTTAAGAGTATTTCATTTAAATCCTATATAATGTATGATAAATATATTGCTAGATAGTGCAAACATAAAGGAAACACAATGATACTGATAATGGGCATTGTGTTCATTTTTACTGCATAGAATTATTTTCATAGATCATTTTAAATTAATGATTTTTCAAAATTCATAAATTTTAGATATTTATAATTGATTCTTTTGAGTTTTTCTTACAAAACTATCATATCAAGAAGTAATAATGATATTTTTTCAGAATTTATATCAGTTTCTGACCACATGAACTAAATATTCTATAGCAGTGTTAATAAAGATAGCAGAAATATTATTGTGTTGTTCCATATTTTAACAAGATTATGTTTGCTACTGCAATTTTAAATTGTATTTAATGGAAAGACATTCTTTTGGAAGACAGGAAAATAAGTTTGTAGAATGCTATGCACTCTAGTCCCTTTGGGAAACTGATCATGCAGTAAATGTTGGCTAGTATACTTTTAAAATATGTAAGTTCTTTTAAGCATGCCTAATAGCACATGGCTTATTAGTTTTTCTCAGAAAATCTTAGGAAATAATGATTTATTATTTTATTGCTATATAATGTTGGACATTTGAGATGATCACAGCTGGCTATAATTTAAGAATTTTAATGTCATGAATGATTTTATACAGAAATATATGCTAAAACTGAAAGTATAAGAAGACTATTAAGTGATTAACCATAGGAGAAATCCAGACCTGACAGTTTGGCAGACAAATTTGTTTCAAACATTCAAAGAACAGAAAATTTCTTAGATAGCTTTGTAAATGCTTATGTGTTTTTAATATATTTTGTTTTCTCTCTGAAAAAATTTAAGTTTTTAAGTTATACTATTCTGCCTTCTGGCTCACTAATTTTTCAAATAACTTTATTTTGTCTTTCATTAATTTGGTTTTTATCTCTTACATGATGCAATTTTCTCCTATTAAAGTTTCTTCTTACAGGTTCTATTTTTGATTTGAATTTCCTTCATCTGCTGTTGATCAACGATTTATCCACTTATTCATCATTGAATGAATGCTGACTTGTTATCCCTCTACATCCAATAAGAGTAGAGTGATGCTTGTATCCTTTTATTGTTTACTGGGTTATCATTCTCACCTTAAACATGTTGTGTGGTGAAAGTTTGTATTACAGGCTTTGTGAATCAGTAGGATGACACTGTAAGATGGAGGTAAGACAGAGATAATTTAAACAGTAGAATTTTACCATCAAGACAGCTTTCTTTCTTTGCTGTTTTGACCTTTTAATTTAGGTACAAGCTGATATCATACATACTTTCCCCACGCTTTACCCCACTTTTCTGGTGGGTAAAGAGTGGCAGTAGAGGACAGATATACAACATTGAAACAAAACTTGCTGGTTCATTAAAGGGGACTCTCGTATCAAGTTGAGATCCCAATGTTTGGTGATAAACTGTGATCAGTATACACTGTTTGGGTGTAACTGATCTCGTTGTTTAAGAAAGGGTAGGATACTTTAATTTCTATGATACTTATTATGAAAACAGGACAAAATGAAATAATTACTGTCAGGAGCTAACCCAGTTTTAGCAGAGGCATTTGGCTCTTCTCCCTATACTGAAATGACTCAAATTCAGACTTTTGATATTCTCCTCAAATAATTGATAACTCTAGCCAAAGAGTCAGATTGACCTGATGGTAAATGTATATAACATAGCTTACTTTTTTGTTTTGTTTTCAATTTTTAAGACAGGGTCTCAAGTGCAGTTCATTCAGGCTGGGATCACAAGTGTGTGTTACAATGCCCAGCTTTTTTATTTATTTATTTATAAATTTTTTTATTTATGTGGGGGGGGGTGGCCAGCTCAGCCCACCAGGGGGCGGGGCTGGCTGGCATGTGGTGCTGGG
>NDGM011149353.1:0-16857 GCA_002564305.1 Octomys mimax | reverse complement strand
ATTTTAAAAACTTTGACTGAAAGACTTACCCCTGGCAAATTCAACAAGATCAATATTTGCATGATTTAATTTTACCTTAATTGGGTACCTTGAGACTCACTGCAGGGCTTTCCCCCACCCTCTCGGTGCGTGCCAATAAGTACTCTCTTCCATTTGCTTTTCTAAAATTATATCCACAGGCAAATATTCTAGCAGCTCCCTTTCTCCATTGGTAGTGCACTTGGAATTAAATTACGCTCTTGCCAGGATGTCACTACCCTCACGAGCAAACCCACTCACAGCAAGGACCTCCTGATAGAGAGGTTGGCAAATCTACCACTTCAAGCTGTAATGCTGGAAGGCCCTCTGCAGAGTGCTCTGAAATCGATTAATAGGACTTCATTTTGCTACAAAGGAACCTGTTCTAATGTATACTCTTTATGTTTTTGTTTCAATCTCAAGTAGTTGATTGTTTGGACTCAAAAAACAATCAAATATATGGGAGATTAAATAACTGTGTCACAGAGACAAGACACTCCCATATGGGCCACACCTCAAGATGAAAGAGGAAACAAATACAGCTGCATACTTCCCTAGGGATGGGCAAAAGGGATTGATATTCTGAATAGGTATCAATCACCTTGAAAGAGCCCAAATGAGTTACTAGCCCAACCCCCAACAGGAAGAGACCTTGTCCCATATTCTTGTCCACTTGTAACTTGACTCACTTCCCCCTTAGGTACTGAATTTAATCAATTTTACCTGAGCAACGGTGCTTTTAATCTCATTGGTTGACCATCGTTTTGTCTCACCTCATACACCCCTAAGCAAGTTCTCATGTTCTCTATCACCCAAGACCCGCCTTGCTTCATGGTTTTCTTCTATAAAAGTCCCTGGAAGAGACAGCTTCCTGGGGACCATCCACTTGGGACCCCCCTTCTGTCCCTCTCTTGGAGGGACAATAAATATATTCTGCTCATTAAAAAGAATAATTATGTCACAATGAACATTCATATATTCACACTTATTTATAAAACAGCATTAAAATTACCTTTGAATTCCCAGGGGGCCCTTCCTAATCCATTTCCCATACTGTGACCCTCAAATGTCACCACATGTCTATACCTTATGCTTGCCCTTCCCTCATGTTTAAGTGTTACTGTAAATGTTGTGACCCTAACTATATTGTTTCTAAAGATTTCATTAACACATGATTCTAGACTTACTGAAATGTCATAAAAGTGATACAGAGAGTCACTGTTTAATACAGTCTGATCCAGCTTTCTGGAAAATTATTGTTTTATGTAATTCAATTATCCAAACCAGGAAATTAACATTTGAAAGATTCTAATAATTGAACTATAGATCATTTAAAATCTCATCTTTTATTTTTCTTAAGTGCCCCTTTTTTTCTGTTTCAGATTGAAATCTAGGAGCAAGTGTCTCCACAACTCCTGCAGCCTGTGGCAGTTCTTGGTCATTTTTTGTGCTTTCAGACTTGTACCACCATCTTAAAGAGTCCAGTCCGCCTTTAATACTCAGTTATAGTAACATAGAATCTGAACACTGATTTTACGTACAATACATTTTTCACTTTGTCCTCCCAAATTGCCCCTTCTGGAGCTATTGCAGTTTGCTGGGGTGGCTTCTGTGCTGTTTCACATGCCTTCAATTCTTTTTGGGCAGCTCCCTACTTTGATGGCCTGTGAAGTATTTCAGGCTCCAATTTATTCATTTATTTATTTACTTATTTGATCCAGGTCTCACTATGCAGCTCAGACTCATAGTGATCCTCCTGTCTCAGCTTCTCCAGCTCTGGGATTATAGGTGTGAGCCACCATGCCCAGTTTTGGGGCCTGGACAGCACAGCACGTGACACCAGGAAATGAGCTTGAACTTGAGTCCTCGCGTTTGCCAGGCAGGCTGCTATGCCGCTGAGCTATCTCCTCAGCCCCTCAGGCTGTTATTGTATGTGTTTGTTAGGCACAGATATTTTTCCCCAGGAACTCTGATTCCTTGTATTGGGAAATAATATTTAGAAACTAAAATCCAGATATTAAGTGTGCTCATTGTGTCGGGGTGCTATTTTCCAGGTCTCTCAGAAGAGCCAGGAAACACACACACACACACACACACACACACACACACGCATACATGCAGGAGCACACTTGCACATATATGTAAATTAATAGCAACACCTCTAATCTAATATAGCAACACAGATTTTCTTCTAGTCTTATTTATAGCATAATTCTCTAATAAATGAAAAATTTGGTCTAATTATTTACTATAGTGTATTTTTAACTATGTGCTCAATATTTGCTTACATGTGAAACAATTTACTAATTGTTAATTTCCACCTCTGTGACACAGTGAACTATTTGTCTACAATTCTATTTGTCTTTGCCTGAACTGATACGGTCCAAATAGACATCGGTTTATCTTCTTTTTCCTGGACTCCGTGAGTGTTTTATATCTGTAGCTCAGTTCGGCACATTTGTTACTGCTTGTGAGCCTTTAGAGTTTCCTAAATCATACTTAATTCAACTGTTCGTCTCTTATTGTGGCATGAAAAATATGGCTGTAAATTTTAGAGTCAAAACTGCACAAATGAAGATTTAGAGAAGTGTCTCATCCTTCTCATTCTAGCCCAGCTTGAGCATTGTCTCTTTCCACGTGCTTCCCATCCCCTCCCTCTGTGTACTATTTCCTTAGTAGGAACAAACCTTTATAGATTCTTACATCCCCTTCTTTCATCCTTCATGAAGGTTAGCGTGTTACAAGTATCTTCTGCACTTTGCTGTTCTAGCAGTACGGTATATCCCGAAAATCCCATTTCCCTTTACAAATGTGTATTTATTTAAACGAGCTGATAGAGCATCCAGCCACACTCTCAAGAGTGTGTTTCTGGGATGAACAATGTTACCATCAATATCTTTGTATATATGGAAGGTTTTTATTGTTGAAGGTGTCCTTAAGGGTGGCTTCCTAACAGCTGATGACTGGATCAAAACCTGAGTGTGTTTGTAGGTGGCAGGAACTCCTGGGGGCATCGGGCTGTGTGCATTGTCATCAGCCCAGGCAAGAGTATTTACCCACAGTCGGTGAACACAGTGTGCTGGGACTTGTGTTATTTTGGTCCATTTAGCAGTGAAATCCACTATGTCAGGGATTTTTTAGTCCATGTTATCTTGTTATCAGTGAATCTAAACATTTCCCCACACATTTCAGGGCTGACTAGTATTCTCTGTGTTGATTATTCATATCTTCTTCAGAGTTTTCTGTTAGAGTTTTGATTGCTCATCCCTCAATATTTAATACCTCTTAAATTTTATATATAGGATAAAGTAAAAATATTTCATTGGTTGTTGTTATTATTATTCTATGTGTGACAGTTTGTCAGAAACAGTGTAACAGAAAGACATGTACAATTTCAGTGTCTGTGTGGTGAAACTGACCAGACATTCTTTTACTTCTGCATTTTCAGTAAAAGTTAGCAAACCTTTCTCTCCAATGAAATTAAACTCTAATTTTTCATGCTTGTTTTTTAGAACCTACACATTTTATTTCACATGTCAATCCCAAGATCATTTGAATTTACTTTTGAGTATCTGAACAGTTATTTCAGTACTATGTATTATGCTGTCTTTTTCCCAGTTATCTGAGACTTTATCAAATGTTGAATACATGTGAATTTCTGTATGTGCTCAAGTCTACTTCAAGGCCATATCATTTATTTCACGGCTATGTTGCCCTAAGCATGCACTAGTGTCTCACTGGTATTTGCAAAAATACAGTCTTTATAATACATTTCAAAATCTGGAATATTCCTCTTAGATTTTAGTGTTTTAATATTTTTATTTCTATTATTGCACATTTGTTCATCTGTATGAACCTATATGAATCTATATTGTACATTTGTTTATCTGTATATCACACCAACTTTTACCATTTATTGTTTTTGTTTTATATAAAGAGAGTTGAATTGTCACTTTTCTAAAGTATTTCATTATAAAATCTATAGAGAGTTATCCTTTCTACTATTTTTTTTTTTTTCGGAACCAGGGATTGAACTCAAACCCTTGCACTTACCAGGGAAGCACTTATTCCACTGAGCCATCTCCCCGGCCCCTTTTCTACTATTGATGGGTATTTAAACTTTCTAGTTTCTTATTATAATTTCTTCCATTCTTTAGAATAATTTTGAATCCTATAGGTCTTGTATTTGCAAATTGAACATTTTCTGTAAAATTTATATGTACAAATGGAATTGTAGGACAATTAGATGTAAAGACTTTCAACCAAGGAATTTTTAAGTTAATGCTTCTCACAGTATTAAAAAAGAGTGCTTCAGAATTCTTAAGCACATGGGACTTCCTAATTTTTTATCAGTTTCAATACTAATTTCATCATGTACTATTTTGTTCATCAGGCCAGAGCCTACAAATATGTAATAGACACTTTATTATAACTGACCAAATTGTAGTCAGATTACTCATTGTATCAAAGCATTTGAGATTTGAGTTATGACTTGGTAGGAAAGAAATTCAAGTTTCTAAATATTTATATAGGCTGGCAAGATAGCTCAGTAGATTAAGCACCTGTTTAGGCAAGCACAAGAACCAGGATTCAATCCTTGGCACCAAAAGCCATGCTGGCCCCATCCTCAGCAGCACTAAGCTGGCCACTGAGTCAAGGTGTGGTGGTGCAAGCCTGTAATCCCAGCGCTGGGGAGGCTGAAAACAGGAGGTCCATTACGAGTCCAAGCTACGTAGTGAGACCCTGGACCAAATATATTAAATAAATAAATAAATGGTAATTTTTTAAAAGATCACTTCTTTTTTGGTTGAGTATAATGTATACAGACACCCTAGCCTGGTTACCATCAGTGCTCTGTCTTAATAACTTTCTCCATCACTGGGAAAAAACACCTGACACCTGAATTAAAGGTGGCGCGTTTCACTTTGGCTCATGTTTTGGCCCCTGGCTAGCTGACTTCCAGGAGGAAAATGGCATGAAAGAGGGGCAAGGTAGAGAAATGCTGCTCATGTCAGGGCAGCCAGAAAGCACAGAGTGAAATGAGGAAGCAGGGAGGGAGACACACCCTACCAGGCTGTACCCCCAGGAACCCACATCTTCCGAGGAGACCGCACCTCTTAATATCACACTCTGCTATACATACGCTTAATCTACTCCCCTGCTACAAGTCAGCTGTAGGCACCTAAAACTTCGGCGAGACACCGAGGTAGAAACCATAACACCCTCACATTAAGGTCCTATTCACCTACCTGTATTCCCATAATCTCATAGAACATGTCCTACTTTTACCCATAACAAAATTACAAAGTGTATGATAAAGAAAAACACAATCTCAAGTTTCAGACCAATTATCAAATGTAGGCTGACACAGCACAGAGGGTGGAGTTGTCACGGAGTCCAAAACAAGGTATGAACACTTTAAAGTCTTTAATGAAAAAGACATTGAAGAAAAACCTGTAATGTAAGAGATAGAAGTTCCGCAAAAGAATCCAAAGGAAACTTTAAAATTAAAAAAAAAAAAAAAGTGACAAATGCAGAACACTTTTAATGGATTGATCATGTGACCTGACATAGCCAAGGAGAGCGCCGGAAAGTTGAAGAGAAGTTGACAGACATTCCCCAGACCTAAATGTAAAAGGAAAAAGAGAGAAGAAAAAGAACTAGAGAACACCTGAGAGCTGCACCTCAGATGCCAAAAGAGCGCCATGCGGATGACTAAAATGTCAAACGAAGAAAGAGAAAATGGATGAGAGGGAATATTTGAATAAAGGTCAAAAGATTTCCAAAATTAATAGCAGACAGAAAACCACAAATCCAGGAAGCTCAGTGAACATCGGAGAGGATAAACACCAAATAAAACACACCCAGGCATATTTATATTCCAACTGTGGAGACAAAGACAAAAGGAGAATATCATGGTGAGGGTTGTGCAACTCTATTATCTCTGAGGTGTTCAATTTAAATTGGTGAGTTTTATGATATGTAAATTATACCTCTGTAAAGCTATTTAAATATGAGTCAGTGGCTAAGAGAATTATTTAAAGAAAGCATTGGTGGCAAGTAGTAAAGCCACATTTATCTACATCAGGGAATCTTTCATATTTTGCTAAAGCACTCAAGACTCAAGAGGTGAATTAAAAACAGAAGCCAAGGGCCTGGGGAGATAGCTCAGTAGAATAAGCACTTGCCTGGCAAGCACAGGGTCCTGAGTTCAATCCTGAGTGCTGGGGGGGGTGGGGAGCCAAGTCCAGGCAGGGCTCCCTGACAGGGGCTTACCAAGCAGAAATCCTTCATAGTAGTAGTCTTTGATATTTGCTAACCTTTTTCACCCGGATGAGGCCGTGTATAATAAATCAATGTTTTATCTGCTGTTATTCAACAGCCCAATTTTAAATGTGAGTGTGGTGCAACTATGTGTTTTTCTTCATCCTAAATTTGCTCATGGGCTTCGCATTTACTGTTCCACCTGGCTGACAAACTTTGGGTCCCAACGTTTTTTTAAAAAGATGAAGGAAGTTGCCTCCTGATGACACGAGGTTAGACTCAAAGGAAGCCAGAGGCTACTGGGCAGAGGGCAGCTTTCAATAGGATATATCTCTCTCTTTAAAATGCACATGCATTTTTTCTGTTTCTAATCAGTGGGAAAGAAAACACATTGCCTCTAGAGAGATATAGCTTCACTGACATTTTAACTCGGAGCACTGCTTATCTTTTTCCTCTAAAGGTTTCTCATTGGATTTATCTGTCTTATGCTTTTAACAGTTTCTGATCTGATTATTGTTATTTGTACAGCCCTGAAGCTTTTTAATCTCCAAGGGTAGGGACTATTACAAAGCTTATTGCTAGAAAAGAACATGATTTTCAAAAAGACTTTTGTCCTCCACTGGTAATCAGCACACAAATGCATCTTGCTTCTTACTCTTTTAACCTCTTGTGCCATGGGGAAGTCTCATAGAGTCTTCTGTTCCCTCATCTAGTAATTAGCCCAGACAATTTTATTAGAGGAGAAAAAAAAATGCAATGAGAAAGACAGGATACTGCTTTAGGAAAGAGCAAACCCACTCCAGGTGCAGAGCCCTGCCACGTGCCACCCTGGCAGAGTGAATCATCCCATGCAGTGTGGTGCATGGTCACAAGGATGCTGAGTCCCTGGGGCTGACCTGGTAAGGTTCACATCCCTGCAATGAAGCAAGTTGTGCTGAGAGATAAACTGAAATGATTTCAATGAAATCCATTTACCCGAGACAGGGAGGAAGCAAAGGGCAACACGAGCCCTGTGAAGTGACTTGGAGAATTCTTTCTAGGAGGGCAGTGGGTCCTTCTCCAAGCACTCTGCTTTTAGGCCCACAAACCCTGGTCTGACAGTCTCCTCAGAGAAAGCCTGTCCTCCTTGCTAGGATCACAGGCAAACTGGAATGGACACTTTCTTCTTTCTTTTAACAGAGCAAGAAAGAGAAATGGGATGGACAGAGTCCTGAGTTCAATGGAGTTATTGTAACTCTTCCAAAGAAAATTCCTACAAGGACAAAAGAAAGAAATGTAAACTTCTTCAAAGATTTGGTAGCACTGATGTGCGAAAAAACAATCAGTGTGCTGGGATGCGAGCCATCTGAGTCCCTCAGATTTATCTCTGCCTGTAGAGCATTCTGTCTCTGTCTAAAGCAACAGGCCTTCAGCAAAGGTTATGGATTGCAGGCATGTTCTGGAACTACAAGTAGGAGGCCAAAATATTGGATTATCTCAAAAAATATAGTTTTATTGCATTTTAAAAGAGCAAGTTGATTCATGACATAATCCCTCTGCTTGTTCTCAAAGGGTTTGCAGCCTGACAGTTTTGGTGAAGCATACTTTAAAAATACTATGTAGGTAAATAGCCCAGCTCAAGTACATGCCAAGCAAAATGAAAAACAGAGCACAGAACAAAATGGTGTCTGCCTGAGGTCAAATTTAAGATTATTTCATTGAGAAATTTTGTTTGGGCCATGGACCTGATAGTTAATATTTTCAAAATATACTTTCTAATTGTGTCACTTGGGAAATTACATAGACTTCCTTGGGACTGAGTTTTCTCTTTAAAGTGGATGTAATAATTTCTAAGTTTCTTTGTTGATAAAAATATGAGCTGCAGAACATCATATCTGGTATATAAATTAGAATCTCCAGGTCTGTGTTTAGCATCTCAACTTATTGGAAAACTGGACTGGTTTTTATAACCTACTTTAAAATTATTGTGAGCAAAGACGTGATTAAAAAAATAGGAAAATAATGATAAAATAATTCATGGCTCCATTGGCCACAAAAGATTGCTCATATACTTTGAGTTTAGTGCTGTTTAAGTTGGAAATAGCCTGAGAGTTCTGTCATGTGAGGCTTGTATACAGGCAAGGGAAAGTTTGATCAGGGTAGTTTGCTGACTCGTTGATCAATAACTTACAGCAAATGGTGACACTAGTGGTTCTATTTTCACCATGTGATTTGACCATATTGAGAAGCTCGAGCTTTTCAAACCCACTTTATTTTACCACTCTGGGCTAAGTTGTTCGACAAATCATCCAAAGCAAATACAAAGTCCATTATAGGTAAGACTAGATGAATCTTTTCAAAAAGATCATAGTATCTACTAAGAGATGATTGTGTTTGTACACGTCCTTGAGAGGGTCCATAACCTGTTGCCAGTCCAAACCTATGGATAAATGATGTTGGCAAAAGAGAACAGAAGACTGACTGTGCAAGCCTGAGGATAATGCCAGAGAATAGTTCTGTGTTCTTGCCTAGATGTCCTTTCCTTATGATGTCACTGAGTACAGATTGCCCTATCCCCAAATTTTAAGGCAGAGCCGATCTAGAAACCAGCCTGCATATATTTGGAGCAGTTCTATCCCAACTCTTTCATCTTGTTGGATTCCTACATATCAAAAGCTGAGGTGTGAACTCACAGAATCATATTGTTCCGTTCTACTTATTGCCCTTTTTCTGCATGCCAGGCAGAGTGCGGTCCTAAACAGTTCTGAGTGTTCCCCATAGACTACTGTTTTTCTCCCTTATTTCAGGTCATTATCCCGTGTGTGTCTGCTGCTTTGGGGAATCTTTTAGGTATCCTAAACATCAAGACAAGCGATTTATAAACACTGATGGACAATCAAAGATGTTCCAGGAAATGAGGCTGTATGTAATATTCATGTAGTAATGTACAGACGTGCTATATGCTAGGCACATAGATTTTGGTTACAGCCTTGCCTATATCCACTTAGTGCTTTGAAGGATAATTAGTGGGTTATACTACTTTTTTCTTTTTTATTCATTTGCAACAATGGGTTCTAGCTATTGTTTTCAGCATAAAGCTACTAATGGGAGTATTCCTAACAAAACATGGCTAGTCTTTTCCTGATAGTTTCAAATTACCTGCTTGTTCATTTTTCAGATCATCACTGTAACCTGTGATGACAAAACCTTTAAGTATTATTTCTTATAATCCATATGCTCTGGTGATAGTGAAAAGCTGAGATTCTTGTAAGCCCCACAGTGACTCAGGTCTACGAGAGATGCAGTAATAACTAGAAAAAGCTCATGTGATGTATTAGTACCAAGGCTCTGCGACAGGCAGAAGTCAGTGCTATGGAACTATGATGAGTTTAGCAGAGGCCGACAGAAAAGTAATTACAGGTATTCTTGAACAACCTGCTAAAGCATATTTATTTCACAAAAACAAAAAAGAATGTTTAATGAAAGGATACATAGTATAAATAAAGATAAAAGGATTGGAAAATGTCTACTAAATTAGCTAATCTTTTCTTTCTTTAGCTTTCATTAAACTCTGATGCTGTCTTTGTATCCCAGTGCACTTTACAGCCTGGGACATAGTGTCATGGTTTGGAGTTTTGCAAGGGAAACAATAGACAAAAGGACACACATTTTAAAGAATATTTTAAGGAAATCACACCAAGAATACTATATGAAGAGTGCAGGAAATCTGCCCACACACTAGAGACCAAAGAATGGAGCTGAGGGCCTGGATCCTAATTTCCTGTGTGAATTCAGCTGAAGATACAGTGCCCATAACAATGCCTCCCACAAATCCAGCTGGAGGTGTACAGCCTATGAAAATGTCTCATGCGAGCCCACTTCATGGATCTGTGCTGAGAAGGTCCGAAGGTCAGTGGTGGAAGTGAGAAAGTCTGTGCTAGTGGGGTGAAGGATCTGTGCCAGTGGGCTGAGGGATCTGCACCGGAGCCAAGAAACAACATGCAAGGTAAGCACCAAAGCTCCCTTCAGAAGTACCAAGGCCATCCTCAGCAACAGTGAGGTTGTGAGCTCCTCCAGTGATGTGGAAACCTGAGTTCCTATCAGGAAAGCCAATGCAAGAAAATTCTCCAAAAGGCTGAGCAGTGTACCATCTTCCCCTCCAGGGCCAGGAAGCAATGCCCTGGCAAGGACCAGAGCTCCCCTCCCAGAAAATGAACCATAGCCATTCTCAGAGACAGTGAGGTTGGAGCTCCTCCTCTGATGAAAACATCCAAGTTCTTCAGGGAAAGCCAGCATGACAAAGTCTCCCAGAAGAATAGCTCAAGAGAACAAGCAACTCCCTACAGCTCCAACATCTTCCCTAGCAGCCTCTTAACAGCTCTGTGGTTCTGCCTCTTATGCTGCTGGCAACAACCCTCAGGAGGGCCTGCACACCCAGCACCACCCTAGTTTATTTCTCCTGGATGTAACAAGTTGACCACCAGTTAGCAGTCTGCCATACATAGACCCTTCATAAGATTGGTGGGTGAATAAGAGATCCCATTCTTAATGTTAAAAAAATATATATTAGTTTTTCTTCTACTATGTTAATTCATTTGTCCATAAAATACTTGTATTTCTATATATATGTTTGAAGGCTAAATTCCTTTTAAAAAATATATGTAGAATCTATATTAAATGCTTTAGTTACTGAAATAAATATGCTATTCTGTTTGGCCTTCACAATTTAGATAACTGATCTTTTATCTTACAGTCAGGAAGACAAAAAATGATAAAATAAGCTCATATTTAAAAAATCTCAAATTTCATTACGATTTCACAGTAGAATGTGTAGATAAAACATAGGATGTATAGTTCCATTTGAATTTCATATAAATATTCAGAATAAATATGCTTTGAGGCCAGGGAGATGGCTCAGTAGAATAAGTGCTTCCCTGGCAAGTGCAAGGGTCTGAGTTCAATCCCCAGTTCCGCCAAAAACAAAACAGAATAAATATGCCTCAATATTGAATGGGCTATTTTTATCCCAAATAGAATATTCAGGGTTTTTATAAAATTTAAATTAAATAGGCTTTCTCTACTTGTGTGTATATTTATCTTCATTATATCTAGAAATTCAACTTTTCAGAAAAGTTATCGAAATTGTGTTCTCCATATAAAAGGAGAAAATCTTACATACTTGAAGATGATTCATAGCCTATTCAGGTTGAGGAAGAACAAGCCATTACTACTTTGACTTAGGAGTTCGTGTTGACAGGAAGAAGAAAACAGTCCCTGGCATCTCATAGCTGGCTTGGCACTGCTCCTTGGCTTTTTCCTGTTGAATAGAAGGAAATGTATAGAGCAGTAACATCAAATAAAGCTACTTTGTGAATATGATCGATCAAGAAAAAAACAAGGCCAGCACATGAAATGTGGGGCCAGCACATAAATGGGGGGAAACTATGAATATTAACCAAACATCAGAAATGACCTAACACCATCTTATCATGACTAATATGAATTATTGTTCATTCTTTCTTTACAAATTACAGTGCTAGCCTAACTCTGGAGAAGACGTATTCCTTCTCGAGAAGACCTATTAGTGGCCTCATTGTGAGATTATCCCAATCCAAAGGAAAAACATTTCTGTTCCTACCCAATTCAGAAGAAAGACCTGAACCTTGATTCTCCTGCATATCATATGCTGGAGCCCCATGTTAGTTAGCTTTCCATCGCTAAGACAAAATACCTGGAAAAAAAAAATCTACAGGAAAAAAGATTTATTTGAGGTCGTGAATTTAGGGGTTTCGGTCCATGACTAGCTGCCTTCATTGCATGTAGGCCCATGTTAAGGCAGAGCTGTCAAGGCAGAAGAGTGAGACAGAGGCTCACTTCCTGCAGACAGGAAGGAAAGTGTGGGGGGGGTTAGGAGAAGGAGAGGGAGATGACGACGGAGACCATGTGAGGAGATGCTGTCTGCCGGGCTTTGTCCTTCCTCTGTTGTCACATCTGGACCCCAGTCTATTGGTGGCTACCAAGTCATCCAGGGCAGGTCTCCCCATGAAGTTTGAAGTCCTCTATCCCATATGGTAGGAATCTCTGCAAACACACACTCAGAAATTGCTTCATTAATTTTCTAGCTGTTGCTCTTTCCACCCAGCTAATCTGCATTAGCCATTGTACGCCTTCGTTCTTTTAAGTACTGTCTTACTAGTACTACCCTGTGCTACCTTGCCCATCCCTCACACCTCAGCTGCAATGAATCCTAAACGTTACTTGGCTGGCTGCCGGTGTGTTCGCACTGTCTCCTGTTGGACAGGACCAGCAGTGCGGTATCTTCCCGTGTCTTGCACCAGCACCTTCTCTTTCTTTTCATTCCTGTGCTCAGGGTTCGGCAATTTCTTAGAGCCCTTCCTACTTCTTGTAGCTATGCTGTTATGTCCAAAACATGGGAGTAACAACACCATAAAGGGAAGAGCCATCATTATGAATTCATACACTTTTTGTTTTTTTAGACAGGGTCTCACCATGCAGTTCAGGCTGGTTTTTAACTCACTACACAGCCTGGTTGGCCTTGAACTTGCAGCAACCCTTCTGCTTTGGCCTCCTGAGTTCTGGAATTATGGGCACGCACCATCATACTCAGCTTGAATTCATCAACTTGAATAAAATATAATACCAGAGCCTGGAACCTAGATGATGTAACTGGGGTTTCAAATCGGCATTTCCAGATCCGGTCATTGTCTCCTGTCTCCACTCTCCTAACATGCAATCTGGTTACTCGTATATTTTGTGGTGATTCTGCTGTAAACAGAATAGCTATAGTAAACTATAGTCCAGCAGCTTAACCACCTGCCTGTGCAAGGCTGAGAGTTCAATTCCCAGTACAAAAAGAAAAAGAAAAAAGAAAACAGCGAATCAGAATAACTACACTGTCAATAATATGGCAGAATTGTACATAAAATCACGTACAGTATACAATACTTTATAATGATAACAACATGGTATCTGGTTTCTATATTTGTTCCACCATACATTTGATCATTATTATAGATTGTACTCCTTTTACTTCTAAAAAATAAGTTTATTGGAAGACAGCATGGTGAGCTACACCAGCAACCTTTGAACACCTCCTATTTACTGGGTATCTTAATTACATCACGAAGTCTCCCCATGATGGGTGCAGTCAGCGTGTACTATACCCTTGTACCAAGAAAGGAAAACATTTTGAGAAGCCCCATCAAGCCATTGTTCTGTGCCACTCATGCCTCTGTTTTCTCAAAACATTTCCTCTTTATTAAGCCACACGTGACTGTAATTCTGTAAAGAGAAGCTTCGCGGATGACAATCCTTTTGCGCCTGTTTTTCTTAGATGTAGTTTCAGAAAACATCCATGATTGAAATATATAGTAAGTAAATGATACGTTCTGTCTTTAAAATCACATCCACTTGTAGGCTCACCTTCGTGGTGAGTTCTACAAATGACAGTAATTCCTGGTTGCTGGGGCATGGAAAATCTTGAACTCTGGATGCCCCACACCCTTCTAATTTTCCTCTTCTATAGTTGAGAGCTAAAAGATTTCTGTTACTTGATTTTTAGTTTATTTACTTGATTTTGTCAAGTAAGAAACCCCTGATTATGTCAGCTCCAAATATTGCAGCATAAAACACAGTTCAATAAACCCTGAAATTTGTGCTATTAGAAGATGTTGCGCATAGAGAAAAAATCAAATCCTTTTTTGCCTTCCAATTGAATACGTGTAAAGATAGAGAGAGTTAGAAAATTGGAATAGTGATGGAATCAAAAGTATGGATATTTATTTGCTTTAAAACCTCCCAAGATGTGACCCAATTCCCAATCCATGGGGAATCATCCTCATACATGACATTGCCTCCTGATTAAAATAAAGTGGTACTTCATACTAAAATACTTAAATATTTCATTTTATAGTGTTTAAGTACCTTAGAGAAGTTTAGGATCAACCTATAATTTGCTATTTTTTATTTGGCACTCAAGACTTTACTTACCAAACTTAGAACCAAAACTTCAACCCAGCTAAGCTGGGCTAATGGGCATGTCCAGCTCTGCAGTTCTGCAGCAGGTGCTGGGCCAATTCTCACTCTGAACAGAAGTCTATGTTATTGAGAATCTAATTTAAGGAATGGCAGAATGATGCTCCAGGTAAGAGTACTGGGGGTATAGGAAACTGAACTCTATTTCTCATTCCCTAATGAATTTCTCTAAAAAGTACCTTTGGCGATATAATTTCTCTTGCTTAGTCTGGGCTCAAAAGTGAATCCGAGAGAAAAAGACTTCAGTGAACTTTTGTATGTTTTAGGTTGTGCTACTGTGACTAGTTAAGTGTCTTTTGCTTTAGGATGGAGTGGCAGAGTTTGTATCAGAATGCACTTCTAAATATTGTTGACTTGAGGTCAGCCCCAGAAAGCTGCCAGAATGCTGCTGCTATCAAGCCGTATTTTGAATGTCGAGTTCATGTGGGCATTCTAAGGTAGACAATGATGTATGATTAACACATTTAGAACAGTCTCTTTCTTGGCTACTGAATTACTCAAAATACCATAAAAATGTGATCTAATGAATCTTTCCTTCCACACTGAAAAAATAGATGAATAGTGGATGTTTCCTCCTTAGTTGAATCAGGATGTCTCCCATACAGAAGTCACAAGCAATTTGTTGAAGAATACAGTGCAATCTTTGTAAAGTCCAGCGGGTTCAGCCTGGAATGTTCCCAAATGGGAAAGAAGGCAGACTTTAAAGATACATTTTTGTCACGGAATCACAACTTGAGCTTCGGGGTTGGCTAGCTTGTGAGTTATTTACAGGCAAGATGCAATTCTTTGTGCTCAAATGCTTGTTATGCTGTCAGAAGCTAGATCAAACCACACGCACAAAGGATCAAGACAAACAAAATAAGAACACCCTTAGCTTGCCATCATCAACTCTGTTTCAGAGACAAAGGCCTACAGATTCTTCACAGTTTTAGTTTTCACTAAAAAAAAAAATAAACAAGAAAAAAATCATTGCAGTAAAGTACAAAGTTGCAATTTTGAAGGATATATCTGGAATGCTCACCAATCAGTAAAATTTCAAGAATTTTATTTCACTTAAGTAGTCAACAAAATGCACTTTTCAAAAAGCCTATCACAAAGAGCCAGAAAATCACATTTGCTGTTTGTTTTACTTTGAGTTTTTTGTGCCCATTCAGATTTATAAACATTGTTTTAAAGTACTTGTTTTATAAAATCATATAGGAAAACTTATAAGCCAGACATAATGTATTTTATATTTGCAATACAATATCTCTCCCAGTGTTGATTTCTTAATTTTGTATTTATAAGAAGTAAAACATCACATTCTGATTTACATACACATTGTGAAATGGGTTACATTGCCAAGAAAATTAACGTGTCCATTATCTCATGCATCACTCGTGTGTGCATAATAAGAACATCATCTAACATCTTTTTTGTTAGCAAATTTCTAGTATACCATGCAGTATTTCAATTATAATTCTCATGTTGTGAATTAGAGCTCCACATGCATCCATCCCACATAGTTGCAACTTCGTGCCCCGATTGAGCTCACTACTTCCTATTTCCCCTCCACCTCCCCACTCTTGCTATCAGCATCAATTGTTTGTTTCTATACATTTTACTTTTAATGTTTTTTCCCTTGCACACATAAGTAAGGTCATGCAAAATCTGTCTCTGTCAGGTTCATCCATAATTATCATGATTGTCAAGACTTCTATCTTTTTTGAAGGATTCATATACATATATACATATACTTATAACTATATACATGCAAAAATTTATTCATTTATTAATTGATAGACATTTTGATTACTTATCTGGACTAGTATGAATAAAGTGTTTAAGATGATGGAAAGACTTACATGATCGTACTACAAATTTCCTTTTCTTAAATTGAATACACTACAGAAGGACTACTAAGTCATGTTTATACTCTTTTTATATTTTTGATAATCTCATACTGATTTATGTAATTGCTACAAAAATTTACATTCTAACCAACAGAACCCAACAGTCCTCTCTTCTGCACAACCTCAACAACACATGCCTCTTCTGCTATTTTGTCGTCCCCGTCCTAGCAGGTATGGAGTGTGTGGGTGACAGCTCTTTGTGAGTCTGATTTGTGTTTCCCTGAAGCTGAGTGAGGCTGAACTCCCCTTGATATAGCCAAGCCCATTTTCATGTCTTCTTTTAAAAATGCCTACACAACACTTCTGCACATTTTTAAACTGTATTATGTTTTGTTTGCTTTTGAGCTATGTGGGTTACTATACTATCACTTTGGATATTGACCCATTACAAGGGGGTTTGCAAATATTTTTCTTGCAAACTGTAGGCTGCCTTTTCATTCTGTAAATGTAAAAATAAAAAATAACTTTTAGTTAAGCCTGCTTACCTATTCTGTTTGTTACCAGAGCTTTTGGTATGGCATATAAAAACAAATCACCGAAACAAATCCAATGTCCTGTGATCCTGTGATATCCTGTGATATTTTCTGTGACTTCTTCTTCTTCTTCTTCTTCTTCTTCTTCTTCTTCTTCTTCTTCTTCTTCTTCTTCT
>NDGM011149350.1:0-13461 GCA_002564305.1 Octomys mimax | reverse complement strand
TTTTTTTTTTCATTGTATTCTCACTTGGGTAATCATTTGGGTGGTATTAATCTAGCACTTCTGAATTTCTGTGTAAAGCACACTAGTTTCATGGGGAACCTGATGAGTGCAGTCTGATTGAGAAGGTCTGGGTGGAGGTAAAGAGGCTGTACTGACACTCATTACAAGCTCTCAGAAAATGTGCATTGTTGCTGGTCCATGGACCACAGTTTGAGTAGCAAGAATGAAACTAGATGTAATAGTTTGTAATTTCTCACCTCATTTTGTGAAATACCTTTAGAAGATTTGTCTTGTTCTCCTTTAATGAGAATCTCACTCTTAATCCCAAGGATTGCAATGAATTTATGGACAAAGTTCTGTTTTTCCTGATGTTATGATGAGAGGTTTGTTAATAGGGTCAGGTGAATAATGTGTTGGTAGAGTCAATCAGGAGACATAATAATAATCAGGAGGCTGTTTTATAAATCAAGGAGAGTAAAGGTAAGTGATGGATAGAAAGTCATGATGTCTGAAATCATCACTTGAGCCTCTGAATTTGACTATATATAATTTAGGTTGGTCTAAATGTGTTATAAAACCCTAAGAAGTGGTTAAGTTCAACTGGTTCTCAACGTGGTGAGGATGTCCTCAATCCTGGTTGGGAATTTGCTATATTTATTATGTCATAGTGAAACAACTAGTTGAGCTAATGAGAGCTGGAGCTCTGTCATTTTATTATTTTAAAATTCAAATATAATAATTTCACATATTTATGGACTGTGATGTGATATTTGAAAACACATACAAGGTAATTTGCATTTCTATGTTATTTCCTTGTTTTTTTTGCATTTTCAAGCTCCTCTCTTCTAGTTCTTATGAAATTTACATTATTGTGAACTACAATCATCCCACTCATTTTATGAAATACTAGAATTTGTTTTTTCTAACTATACTTTTGTAGCCATTGTCCAACTTCTTTCTATCTTCCCTTTCCTTACTCTTTCTAGCCTCAAGTAATCAATATTCTACTTCCTGTTACTCTTATCAACTTTTGTAGTTTTCATTTGTGAGAGAGAACACTTAGTATTTGCTTGTTTGTTTTTGGCTTATTTTACCTAATAGTATTTTCCAGTTCCACTTAGTTTGGAGTAAATGACAACATTTCATTCTCTTTATGGTTGAATAATATTCTATTTTATATAAATGCCATATTTTCTTTGTCTAATCACCCACGGATGACCACCTGAGTTGATCCCACACCTCACCTATTCTGCATGTTACTGCAACATATAAACATGGGAATGCAGTTGTCCCTTTGATAGATTGATTTCATTTACTTTGAGGGTGTGTGTGTGTATGTGTGTGTGTGTGTGTGTGTGTGTGCAGTGTCTCACTATGCAGCTCAGACTCATAGTGATCCTCCTGATTTCTGCTTCCCCAGTGCTGGGATACAGGTGTGCACCATCATGCCCAGACTCCATTGCTGGCTTAATGTGGCTGGGGGCAGGGCCGGCATGACATGAAGTGGCAAGGATCGAACCTTGGCCCCTACGCTTACCTAAGCAAGCGCTTAGTCTGCTGAGCTATACTCCGGCCCTTGATTTCATTTACTTTGGATACATACCCACAAGCGGGTTAACTGATTCATATGGTAGACTTACATTTGTCTTTTAAAGGGAACTCTATATTGCTTGAGATGGTGCTGTCTAATTTAGGACTTGATCTGAGTAAATCTGAAACATTACACTGAAGCTTTAGAATGTTGTCAAAATTTTAGAGTATGATGCCTCGAATTGTATTTCTTCCTGTTGGTAGACTAGCAAAAAATTATCAATAAACAATCACATTTAGTCCCTGATACCTGTCTGGAATCAAGAAAGGAATATTGTACAAGTGAGATCTGTTGTGGTCATTCATCTAAATAGATTGATCACCATACAGTTTCAGAAATCCTTTGCATCAAGCTAATACAAGGCAGCAAGGAGATTTAAAAATGTATTAATTATCTATTACCTCATAACAATTACCTATAACTTTGTAGATTTAAACAACAAACATTTATCTATGTCTAAGTTGTAGGAATCTCAGCATAGCACTGAGGAATACCTCCAACATAGAATGTCTCTCAAGACTATAATTAACGTGTTGGCCGAAGCTGTGGGTTCATCCAAAGGCTCAACTTGGGTAGAGAGAGCGACTGCTTCCAAGCTATCTCACATCATTAAAAGTATAGATGCCTGGTCCCATGTGTCTCTCTACTAGGTTGCCTTAAAACATTGCTGCTAGATTTACCCAGGGTCAGTGAATGAAGGAGGACAGGAGAGGAAGTGCCCAAGATGGAAACCACAATGTTTTCATAACCCAACATCTTAGAAACCAGTCACTATATCTCTGCCACACTCAAAGGGCATGAAACTCATTGAGAAATAAGATTGAAACCATGGAAAGTATACGAAATACCTCTCAAATGCTGTCTGCCACTTATTCGGAGTTAAAACACTCAAAGACATATAAAAAGTCAAAGAGCATAGAAATTCTGCCTTAACAATACACAATGATTAGGGGCATCAGCCAAGAGTATTTCTGTAAGATTTGGGTCTAGATGAGAAAAGGACTCTGGCCTGTCTGTAAGTTAGGAACAGCATGGGTGGGTCCCTATGCAGGGGCCACAGCACTGGTTATCTAACTTTCAAAAACAAATTGGCCTGCAGTAAGTACATATTTAGATAATTCTGCTAAGAGAGAAAAACCCTACTAGGGCCCTGTGTTTGTGCAGAACCTTAAAAATTGCTGGTCCCAAGTGACCTGCCCTTTAGGAAAGGTCTTCTAATCAGGACATGTTACCAAATCTCCTATGTACCTCTTGTGTAGAGGCGATGACTAATAGAGCAGTTAGCTCAGTGACTGTAGACTTACTCTGCCATCAGGCAAAATATCTTTGCACTTCTCTGCCGCAGGAGCTTCCATAGGCCAGTGACACTGAAATGATTTTCCCTTTTCTCTTTTCTAAATAAGAGTTGCCGTTGCATGCCTCTGATTTCTGTCATTGCAACTTTGGGCTTGTCAGACGTGGCTATGCCTATCACTTAGCTGTCATTTGCATGAGTTTGAGGACTTGAGTATGACCTCAGATGAGAGGGCCATAGATTTTCCACAGACAATAGACTTGCAGGTGGATGGATGCAATAACCAGATGAGATGCTGCGCCACCTCCCTTTGCAGGAAGGGACGTGTGGGTGTTGTGATTATGTTGCAGATGGTAACATCGCGTTAGGAACATTTCATGGGAGTGAATATAGCGAAAGAAAGACTTCAATATTAAGTTAAAGGACAGAATGTATCCTCCAAGATCTGGATGTGATCTTTTTGGCCTGATTTCCCATCTCCTTGTCCTCTGGCTCCTTAGAGGGGAACCTCTGTCCTATACTGTGGGATTACTGTGAGACTGCTAATCAGAATAACTTGCCTTTCTCAGGGTATCTGCCTCTTGCAATGTGAAGCATTCTTACTAAAACGGATCCATATAGAATGTTTTGGTCTCACTCTTTTTCTTCCATAAATATTGTTGATCACCTTTGCCATCTGATATTACAAAGGATAATTTTAAAGCTAATCTAAATGATTAAAGCCAATCTATTTGTTTTAAATAGGAAGATAGACAACTTGTTAAATTGATATCATTTTATTCTCAATTTCAAGATGTCTCTCTCTAATAGCAACTCTACTTAATATTCACTAAAGCCTTTGTTCTATAAATTTAGGCCTTAGATTTAAGGGCATTTTTCACCTATTAAATCATTAATATTTTCTCCTGCTCAGTTTTTCTTTTTCTTTTCATCAAATACATTATTAATATGCATTTTGGATCCTCCTCTTCTGTTCTCCACTTTTTAGTGTACTACTTTTTATTTTTTAAAGAGAATTAAAAATAATAAAAAACATTAGAAATAATACAGAATTTCACTAAACAAGATGTTAGGAATTCAACAAGGGTTGTTATATTGCATATTGTTATCTTCAAATTGGTTGTTCAGATTACCAAATAGAGGCACGAAATTGGTTAAAAAAATAAAAAGAAGAAAAAAACTTTAAGCATTAACATTTCCTTTTGATAGACTAGTAGAAATCAGCAGTGTAATTGTGCCAGCTATCCTGTGTGTTATCTATCTATTGCATCACTTTGTTCAAGAATTTATTTTTCCTTTCGCTCTCAATTTTGAGTGAGTCTCTCAAAGCCATCCGCATCGCTGATGTGATTTCTTGCACCACTGACTCTTTTCTTTACTCTTTTTATACATTTTAAAATTCTCTTTTCACATGTTTAATAGTAACATTTTCTGCTTATCTCATCTAGTTCCTTTTTATAACTCTCATAGCAGCTGCCTTTTGATCTCACTGTTTGTCTTTTGTTTTAATATTGTTGACAATACAAGACAAATGTCTAAAATTTATGTCTATTTCTTGTGTAAACCTTCTTAGAAAGAATGCTGTTCTATTGCTATGTAAGTATTATAGTCTCCATCTGTGTTTAGAATCTCTTTATAGGTTCCATATTATTTTGTTTCTATTTTTCATATTTGAACAATAAAGCTTCTCTCTGTGTATGGAATTTATGCTCTAAACTGGATGAGTGCATAGCTCTGTGATAATCTCATTGAGGTCTTAAACTGGAGGGTAATCTGAGGACAGGAGATAGCCACGGAGCAGAAAAGCAATTTCATGAATGAATGGCATCTTTTCTCTGACTTGGGCATCTGTTTTCATTGTCAAATGTCTCCCTTCGTGGCCTATCACATCTGGATGAGATGTACTGGTCTGTGGGATTTGGTGCAGCTGCATATGCCCTCCTCTATGAGTAGTTGCACTTAAAATTCTCCATTGCCCTTTCTGGACTGCTGCACTCCACATTTGTGAGTAGCTTTTACAGATAGATAGTTTTTATTCCTAATATACTGAATTTCCTAGCATTCATAAAATTTCCATTTTTTATGTATTAACCCACAAATAATACATGGCTCCCACATCACCTTTCATATATATACTCTTTATCTTTCCAATGTCTTCTCCTCTTGCAGTAAACCTTCTTGGAAAGAGTGTTGTCCTATTGCTATGTAAGTATTATAGTCTCCATCTGTGTTTAGAATCTCTTCATAGGTTCCATATTATTTTGTTTCCATTTTTTCATATTTGAACAATAAAGCTTCTCTCTGTGCTGAGAGACCATCTAGCTCAGTGGTCTCGTCCCATGCCAGGAACTTTGGAATTTCTCTAGTTGGAGTCATTTCTCCTATTATACTTCATACACATCTCTATTTCTGAACTTGGTTGTTTGTGTTTTAATTGCTTATTCTTCTGTCTCCTCAGTTAGCATATAAGTTCTAAGCTTGTCAAAGATGTGTTTTAATCACCTGTCTCATCCACTCTTTGCTCTTGGTATATCTAACAGACAGCTTGGTAAATGTTCTTAAGTGAACTAATTGAGTGATGAACCTTGAAAACAGAGTCTTCAATCTAAAGGCACTTCTTTGGTCTTTGGTTTGACAATAAATGTGTTGAACTGAACTCAGAGCTCAGGGTTTTAAAAATTTATTTGTTTATTTTTTAAGAGAATAAAAAGAACACAAAAACCATTAAAATGATACAGAATTTCACTAAACAGAATAACAAGAATTCAACAATGGTTGTTATATTGCATACTGTTGTCTTCAAATTAGTTGTCCAGATTGCCAGATATAAGCCTGTAAAATTGCTCAAAAAGTTTAAAAAATTAAAAAGGAGAGAGACATGAAAATTTGAGCATAAACTGCTCCTTTTAAGAGACTAACAGAAACCAGAAGTACAATTATTGAAGCTATCATATCTGTAGCTATATCTATCTATCTATACCTCTATCTATCTATCTATCTATCTATCTATCTATCTATCTATCTATCTATTGCCCTTCCTTCATTCTTTCTTTTGTCCTTTCTCTTATCTCATTTGTTCCTTTTGTTTGAAAAGATTCTTTCCTTTTCACAGTATCTATTGTACCTTTCAGATTGTGTTTACTCTTTCAGGTTCTTACACTAGTGAGATAATACGATGTCACACACATGGGTCTGATTTATTTTACTTAGGAGTATAGCCCCTAGTTGCACTCATTTACCTATAAAAGCCTCAGTTTATCTTTTTATAGATGAGTAGTAGAGCTCAATTTGGACTGAATGTTACAGATCTAGTTATCTTTGCTTTAATTCTTATTTGTTATAATTTTTTGACTTATAGCAACACTGAACATCTCCAGATTTTCAAGTGTCATTCGCCCCTACAGGAACATGGTGTTTTCATCTTTCCCCAACTCTTTGAAAACATACTGCACTACTAATTGCAAGAAAACTTAAAAAAAATCCACTTTCTAATGTTCTTGTTGCTATAAATCAAACTTCCTCCATAGGAAGTTACCTGTCTTTCATTTCTGACAGAAATGCAGAATTGAATATGCCAATCTTTCTCTGTTAGGCATACTTTATTTTAAATATTTCAGACAAATGTCAAGAGACAGGAGAATTTCTTTTCTTTAAAGAAATCTTGTTTAATAGTTTTAGAGGGAATGCTGATATGGGAAGTAACTTAACAAGAGAGGTAGGTTCTTTTGGGTCCAAAACTGCAGTTTGTCTTTCTTGAAGAACTCCTGAGATATAATTGTTACATGATAAACTGCACAAATTTAGGTACAACTTGCAAAATTTTGATATGGACAAACACACACATAGATATAAGTATAGGCAAAGGTATACATATAGGTATAGGTACAGGTACAAGTATAGACATGTGAAGCATGTGAAATATGCCCAAAACAATATACTGTGCATAAAATGTGCAAATCTTGTGGATTTATATAGCCCCAGTATTAAGAGTTCTGCATGCGTATGGGTTGATCAGATTTGTCAGTATTTACTTGCTACAAACATCGTTTATTACCACTTAGTCTAAGCCATTCTAAGGTTTCAATTTTTGTCTGGTATCATGGCCATCAATATTAGAGTGCATTTTCTTTTCCCTTGGCACTGATATCTTGTATGTTGAGGGACAGGAATCTCTTCCACTGCGCTTTTTCCCTCATGGAATCATAGTTTTGTGAGCAGCTCAGTCTCTTTCAAGATCTTATGCAGTTTTCCTCTCCTTTATTCCATCTGTACCAGCAACAGCATGGGTAGAAAAGGATAATTCTGACATCTTCGCTTTCTCACTGAGCCATTCCATAGCTTCATGACCCTTAAAACTCATCCATGCTGAGTTCTGTATTTCTCGTAATCACGATTTCTTCATTGGTCACCAGTGGTCACTGTAGGGGCTTGAGATGAGGTCAGGCAATAATTACATTCTATTTCCCCTAGAATTTACCAACTGGTTGAGACTGCATGCAGTGGCATTAGGCTAGCTTGCTATCAGATTTCTAGTGGGAATCGATCTTCCTTTGATGGTAGGGCACTGCATCAGCTTGAATCGGAGTGCATAATTTGGAGTCATAAATTGTCATTTAAATTGCCATCTCCCTAAAAAGCACATATAAGGGGTAGTTTACTAAAAATTTCCTAGACCGAATATTAGGAGATAGGGAAGAGTCATAGTCTTTAAATCACATAAGAGATCATCTGTTTGATAAATAGGTTCGAATTTTGTCTCCATAGGACTGTAAAAATTGTTTTGCACATGCCACTTGAAACATACAGGTCATCCACTGGGGCTTGAAAATCTTCTTGCTGAGGAGAGGTATGACAATTATAATGTGATTTACTCTGTTATTTGTTCCTGTGGTGTATTCACTGCCTAGTTAGACAAAGATTGGAAGAGGTAATATCTCTTGAAGTTCAGGGAGAACTAGGATGAAGATGGCTGGAAAGAGAACAAACCTGAAAAAGAGAGAAAGAGAGATTGCAGAATAGCAAGTGGAAGTAGAAAAGAATTGTGGATAGGAGTTTTGAAACATGTGGGGAACACCTCTAAATCTAGCTTATAGGGATAAAGATGAGCAAAAAACAGATATGTCTGTGTTTTTATTTTATTTTACCCTGTTGCTGCATAAAAATCACCCTAAACTTATTAGGATAAAACAACTATTCAGCTCACATATTTGTGGGAGCAACTCCAATGGGAAAAACATGTTTTTCTTTCAAATATCTGAGGATGTGGTAAGAAGACTCTCTAGTGGGGGCCTAGGATCAGGTGGAGATGTCCCTAGGTCATGGTCTATAAATTACAGAATTTTCTGGAATGACATTAACTGGAACACCTGCACAAATATTATTTATTCAGCCTGAACTTCCTCACAATACATGAACCTCAAAATAAGGACTTCTTATATGAGGCTTGTAGTTCCAAGCATGAATATTTTAATGACAAAGTGCAAGTTGCATTCATTTTTGATGATGTTGTTTTGGGAAAGAAAACAATAATTGTTTTGTTATACTGTAGACAAAGCTGTCATATACCTATGACGATTTGAGGAAGGAGAAAACAAGCCTAATCTCCTGATAGCTTGTTTGAAGGTTTTAGCAGGGGAGTAGTAACTTATATATCCTTGACTGAGGAATGGTCCCCATCTACTAGGGGTGGTTGTCCTCTTCAACAGACAGAGTGGATAGTTGTGGGAAAGGACTTACACGGTGCATTGAGGGAGGAAGAGGAAACTTGTCTAGCCATCCAGATCAGCTGAATAAACCCTCATGATCAATGGTGTGACAGATAGCACAATTGATTATAGCTAAATCTTGGAAACAACTCGAATGCCCAAGTGAGGAATGGATAAAAAAGATGTGTTGTTTTTACACAATATACTACTCTGTTATGAGAAAGATAAGTTTGAGGCTTTTATAGGTAAATGGATACAACTAGAGACCATACTGATAAGTAGAATAAGTCAGACCTACATCTGCAAACATCATATTGTCTCGCTACTGTAAGAACATGAAAGAGTAAATAAAATCTGAAAGGCACAATAGATACTGTGAATGAGAGAATGTGATCACGTTCACATTCAAGTTTGACTTCTTTTTTTCACTATTATTATCTAAGGAGAATACAAAATAGTAAACAAAGAAAACGTTAGAAACAATACAGTACTTCACCAAAGAAAACAGTAAGAATTTGACAATGGTTGCTGTATTACATGTTGTCTTCAAATTGTTCAGGTTGCCAGATATAATAATGCAAAATTTGTTTTAAATAGTTATAAGAAGGGGATGGGGAGGTGGCTCAATGGAATAAGTGCTTCCTTGGCAAGCACAAGGGCCTGAGTTCAATCCCCGGTTCTGCAAAAAAAAAAATAGTTATAAGAAATTAAAAAGGACAAGAAAAAATTAAGCATCAATTGCTCCTCTCTGTAGATCAGCAGAAATCAGCAGTAGAATTATCCAAGCCACCCTACATACATACATAAATATATCTGTTCCCCCCTATTCCCTCCTTTTCCTATATTTTTCCTCATCTAGTTTTTCCTTCATTTTGAACAGATTTTTCCCTTTCACAGTATCTATTGCATCTTTCATATTTTATTCAGTTTTTCCTGTTCTTATAGTACTGAGACAATATGATATTTGCAGGTGCAGGTCTGACTTATTCCCCTTACCAGTATGGTCTCTAGTTATATCTGTTCACCTATAAAAGCCTCAAATTTATCTTTCTCATAGCTGAGTAATAGTCTGTTGTATAAAAATATCACATCTTTTTAAAATACATTTCTCAGTTGGTGGGCATTTGGGTTGTTTCCGAGATTTAGCTATGACAAATTGTGCTGCTGAAAACATGAGTGCACATATATTGTTGTGGTATGATATTTTAAGTTCACTTGGGAAAATATGTAGGACAGGACTAGCTGGCTTGAATGGGTCCTCAAATTGTAGGTTTTTGAGGAATCTTCACACTGATTTCCATAGTGGTTGTACCAGTCTACACTCCCACCAACAGTGGAGAAGGGTTCTTTTTTCTCCACAAGTTCCTCCAGCATTTGGTATTGGTTAACTTCTTGATGACAGTCATTATTTTTCTGGGGTGAGATGGAATCTTAGTGGTGTTTTAATTTGTATTTCTTAACTGACCAATGCTCTTGAACATTTTTTCATATATTTATTTGCCATTTGTACTTCTTCATCTCAGATGCCCATTTTTGGGCATCTTTGAAGTTTGAATTCAAAATTCTTTGAATTTTGGGGGCCTGATCTTTAAAAAATTTATATGCTGTAGAAATAAATCCTTGTAGAAGGAGAGTCAGTGATAATTATTTTCCCAATTCATGAGTTTTCTTTTTACTCAATTAGTGATTTCTTTTGATGTGCACAAGCTTTTAAAAAACATGAGATCCAAGTTATTTATTCTTTGATATATTCTTTGTGAAGTTTGGTTTTTTTCATGAACTTTCTACCTACTCCTATTTCTTTAAGATTTCTACTTACTTTCTCCTGAAGTAGATTTATTTATTTATATTTATTTATTTATATATTTATTTATGTATTTATTTATTTTTTGGCGGAACCAGGGATTGAACTCAAGCCCTTGCGCTTTCCAGGAGGTGCTTATTCCACTGAGTTATCTCCCAGGCCCCTCCTGCAGTAGAATTAATGGTTCTGCTTTAATATTTAAATCTTTGAACCATTTGACTATAGCTTAATGCATGGTAATAAACTTGGGTCTAATTTTAGCTCTTGGCATGTGGAAAGCCAGTTTTTCTTGCACCATTTCTTTCTTTCTTTCTTTTCTTTTCTTTCTTTTTCTTTTCTTTTCTTTTTTTTTTTTTTTTGTGGAACTAGGGATTGAACTCAGGCCATTGCACTTGCCAGGGAAGCATTTATTCCACTGAGCCATCTCCCAGGCTTTCTTTTTGGATCTTGCAACCTTTCTTAAAGAAACTATCTTTCTTCTAGTGAAAATGTTTAACCCCTTTGTCAATGATAAGGTAGCTAAATGTTTTTGTACTTATGTCTGCATCTTCTAACCTGTTCCATTGAGCCTCAGTTCTGTTTTTTTGGAAGCACCATCCTGATTTTATCACAGTAGCTTTGTAGTACAATTTCAAGTCAGGGATTGTGATGCCTTCTGCCCTACCTTTTTTACCCATGATTGCTTCTACTATTCTAGGTCTCTTCTGGTTCCAGGTGAATTTTAGGAATTTTTTCTAGATCTGTGAGATATATTAATAGTATTTTAATAGGGATTGCACTGAATCTGTATAGCAATTTTGGGAGTATGGCCATTTCACAAGGTTGGTTCTTCATACCCATGAGCTAATAATACTTTTATATTTTTTGAAATCCTATTTGGTCTCTTTACTCAGAGTACTATAACTGTCACTGTATAAATTTTGTACTTCCTTTGTTAGATTGATTCCTAAGTGTTTCATTTCTGGATGTCATTGTGAAAGAAAGTCTAAATTCCTGATGGGAGAAAAGTCAAAGAATTGTGGGATCATGTTTTGAAGCAAACACAATTTTGTAGTACAATTCATCCATCCTCTTCAACGCTCTGGAAGGATCCCTTCAAGGGTCTTTCTGTATGTTTTCATTTCACCCCTGAGTGACTCTCAATATGTTTTAGGAAGTAAATGTTGAATAAATGAGTGAGAGGGTTCAAATGAGAGGTCCTGAATCTTCTATTTAAAATAATACCACAATGTTGGAAGAAATTTATTTTTAAGATGGCAAAGTCAATAGAAAAATGCAGTATGTTCAGCAAGAGGGAATAAAAGGCCATAAAGATAATATAAAATATATATTTGTTTTCTCAGAAGAATATGAATTACAAGAATGCTGAGGTAGTCTGTGTTTTATTCTACTCTATCCAAGCCTTAGACAGTCTTTGGTATATGCAAAGTGCCCAGTTCATATGTACTCTTGGACTAATTGGAGAAAAAAATTAGTTTTCATATGAATTGACTTTAAAATTCTGTGAGCTCATGAAAAAGGGCAAGACATAAACAGAGGTGGCAAACCCAGAGAAGAGACAGATAGCTGTGTCTGTGAGAGGACATGATATTTCTTTTGAGTACTGAAACAACTAACAGAAGACAAAACATGATGTGTGATGTTCCACAGGGAAGAGCTAAGAGTAATGCCAGAGTGGGTTTGGAGTTTAAGTATGGTAGAAAATATTTGATTTGTATTATATTAAAAGATTAATAAAGTAGAAAAATGGTGCTAAACTGAGGCAGAGCCTTGCATAAAACTAGGCAATATTTGAAGCAAAATAGAAATGCTATTGATTTTGGCTCTGTTTAATAATAAATGTAAGGACAGAAGCCATGGAAATAAAGCCTGTGCAATTATTGTGTTAATAAAAGTTGTTCTTTATTTTTATTTTTCTAACAGGTGGTTTCTCATAAAACTTCTGAGTTTAATGCCTGACTGAAAAAGCATGAGTGCAATATTGGAATAATGTTCAATCTTCATCAGAAGCCCTTGTGTGGACCTTCATCAGAGGACCTTATATGGTGCTTTCAAGACTAGCAGTTTTTGTTTTTGTAATTAGAACAGAGTGTACAGGGTGTACAGAGTAGGCAGGGTCTCACTGAGATTGGGCTTATAGTGATCCTCCTGTTTACAGCCTCCCAAGTGCTGGAATCACAGGCACGTGCCATCACACCCAGTCTCAATTGCTGTCTCAGAGCACCCCGGGGGCAGGGTCAAAATGGCAGGTCCATGGATCCAACTCCCAGTCCCTGCGTCTACCTAAGCAGGCACTTTAATCCACTGAGCTATTTGGCCTACCCAAGACTAGTAGATTTTTTAAAAATATAGCTAATGGTGAATCAGCATCAATATCACAGGAGAAATTGTTAGAAATGAAAAGTCCACCTACTGAATCATAAACTCAAAAGTAGAATTCAGAAATGTGCCTAATGTGGAAATTCAAATGCTCTTCATGCAGGGTAAAGTTTGGGACATGCTGCATTAAACCACCTCAAAGTTCACTTCTAATGTTAAGATTTAGCTTCATCAATAAAAATTTCACTTGATTATAAGCTTCTGGGTTTTTTTTCCTTTTTAGAACCTGGGATTGAATTCAGGCCCTTGCACTTGCCAGGGAAGCACTTATTCTACTGAGCCATTTCCCCAGCTTGATTATGAGCTTCTTAAAGGTAGTGATCCAGCCTCATTTTTCTTTCAGTTACTACACAGATCCACGTTCTGATACATATTAAATTATGAGGAGAAACCATCAGCTTTCCAATGTTAGTCTACCTCAAAAGACTTGAAATGTTATGTACAAATTACAGAGGGGTTTTATTCATTGACCTTTCTGGGCCCTTCTTGAAATTCACGAATTCAATAGGATCTTATTAAGTTTTGTAGAAGCTGGGCCTGTAAAATTGGTAGCAACCTAGTCCTGAAAAGATACAGAGTCATGTGAATAGTCAGGTTTCTTACCACTTCAGGATTGGATTTATGATGATGGAAAATACCTGTTCCATGTTATGCCTAAGATGTTTGATATTCAGACAGATAGGTTAAA
>NDGM011149344.1:0-16227 GCA_002564305.1 Octomys mimax | reverse complement strand
GGGCTGAGCTGGCCACACACACACACACACACACACATAAATAAATAAAATTTAAAAAAAATAATAAATAAAAATGAACTGCACTTTGCTGTTAAGGTAGCCCCCAGTATTAAAACTAGGGTTTAGACTAAGTCATAAATGAAAAGGATCTGTGACATAAAACCTTTATTTTAGAAAACAGCGTTATACATCCCCTCCCATTTTCCCCAACTGCTCCTTCCCCTCCACCACAATGTATTACAAAATCCTTTACTAGATGGTCCCTCTCTAACTTTTGACTTTACCTTTTCTATAATCTAACTATGATGAAAAAAGTCACTCTCTAACAGTAATGTTCACATTATTTCTTTTTATCTTATCAGTGTTGAGAGAAGCTCCAACAGCAACATTAATGTTTGATCAGAGTCTTGTAGATGCACATTCCATGTCACCTCATTTTCCTTTCCCAAAAAAGCGAGTGAATAAAGAAACACACTGGGAGGCAGAAGGCAGTGCCGTAACACTAGTACAGGTAGAATCCTAAGCAATCATCAAGAGCAATGCTAAAATCCACTCTAAAATTTTGAAAGATCTGAATTCACAAGAAATTCTTGTGGTCACTGAAACATTTCAAAAGTAACACATATTTCTACTCTATTTCATGCTACATACAAATTCTCCTGGGTTATCAAACAGTTGTGTTTATTACACAACTTTATTACAAGGTCAAGTTTGATAGTTTTGAGATGACAGTATTAAGTCTTTAATGTACATCTTATAAAAGCCTTCAAGTGAAAAACAAAATTTCCATTACCAATTTTCCAAATGAAAAATACCTGTTGGAAGTCATCTCTTTCTGTGAAAAATATATGAACTTCATACAAAGTTTGGGGAAGAATTTGAACACACACAGAACAGGAGAAGCTACAGAAAAATTGAAAGCAATAAATAAGAAAAAGTAAAATAGAAAAACGAAATTGGAAAAATAGGAAAAAGTAACTAAGATATCAAACTTAGATATTTAATGATGTAAACATAATTAATGTCCAAATTATACTTGTTTCCTTAAAATACATCTTATAAGCCAGGTGTGTTGGCACATACCTATAACCCCAGCACTTGGGAAGCAAGGGCGAGAGGATGGCTTTGAGTTCAGGGCCAACCTGAGCTATATAGTGAGTTCAAGGCCAGCCTGAACTGCATAGCAAACTTGAATCTTGTCTCAAAATATTCAAAGTATAGAAAATTATTATTTATTAGGAAATTCATGTTGGCTACCAGTAGGGCTTTGGTGAAATCACAAAAAGAAATCATTTCAAAGATCACAGCAGCTTTTTAAAACCAAAGGACTGCTGTGCTGTCCCCACCCCCAGGGCGTGCTGAGATGGCAGTTAAGACTGGACATGGTGTGCGCCTGTAATCCCAGCTCTTGGGAAGGTGTAAACAGGCAGATCACTATGAGTCCGATCTAGTAGTGAGACTCTGAGCACCCTGTAGACACTTCCCTAAAATACAAAAAGAAAAAAAAAAAAAAAAACACACACACCAAAGGAGTAGATATATCTGCTCTTTTGATAAGGTGTTCATATTATAAACTTGTACTTTTTTATTGTTTTCAATCTTCTGTAGCTTCTCCTGTGTGTGTTCAAAGTTCTTTCTCAAACTTTGTATAACGTTCATATATTTTTTCTACAGTAAGAGATGACTTCCAAGAGGTATTTTTCATTTGTTTGTTGAAGTTGACATTGCCTGTATCTGTCAGGTGGCTTAGAATCCATAAGACCTCTGGTTCTTCATCTGTAGGCTGACAGATGTCACTATTTCTCCTGTTGTGACATGAACACCCCCCCCCCTTTGTGGTGGCAGTGGGGTAATCAGGGAAGTAAATACTCAGAAACCAAATGTACAGAGCCATTCCTTGGCCTGGACGCTTCTGATACCTTCCCACATACATTTCATCTCTTGAACCTCATCCACTGTACTACTGCTTGATCTGCACTATGCCTTTTTACAACTCTTACTCATTGATCAGAATTTCAGCCCCCCCCCCAAATATTTGCAGTTAATGATCATGTTCTCTTTAAGGCTTCTGTAAAGCAACTAAAGGCAGTTGTGTTTTTTATCCCAAAAATTTGGACTCATTGTGATGCCAGAGCCAAAGGGAGGGTGGTGAACATAGGGTCCGTTGAAAGGCCGACAAAGGAGACCCCAGTGAAAGAGGAGATTTCTCCAGAGGATGGCAGCTCTGGGACTTCAGTCAGGTAGGGGAGGGAGGTGACACTGAGGAGAAGATGGCAACTAAGAGGGGACCTGGAGGACAAGTAATAACCACACATGTTTGGGAGGCAGAGAGTCATTGAAGGTAGAATAATTTGAGGAGTAATCCATTCAGAAAATTGCCAGTATTATATTTTATTAAGGCTAAAGCATGAATTATTATTTATTTGTTGGATTTAAAGAATAATACTAGATATACTAAATACTGAACTTTGTGTCATGGAGAAATCTTTGAAGAGTTTTATGGTAGAGATGTGATATTGTAAAATTTAGAATTTAGGATTGATAGTCTAGTAAAGAATGATGTGGGGGAACTGGGGAAGTAGCTCAGTAGTCTAAGTACTTGCTTGACAAATGCAAGGACCTGGGTTTGATCCTTGGCATTGCATGCTGTGCCAGCCCCACAACCCTGGGCACACTGTGCCGGCCATTGAAACCAGGCATGGTGGTATATACCTGTAGTCCCAGCACAGAAATAGGAGGATCACTATGAGTGGAAGCTGCATAGCAAGACCCTGTACCAAATAAATAAATACATACATAAATAAATAGATTTTTTTTAAAAAAAGAATGATGTGGGATGAAGGGAGGTAAATTTGAGGTGGTGATTATGTGGGAGAAGGTGGTTGTTTGAGCTAAATCAGAGGTACCTTACTTCCTGTCCTGAAACCATGAGTGCATGGTGATACCATTCACTGATCAGGTATATAAAGTATGGAGCAGAATTTTAAGGTGGAGGTGAAAGTGACTTTGCCTTTGAACGTGTTGAGTTTGAACAAATAGATTTTCAGTTCCAGAAGGTAGTTGGCCCCAGGGCTCAACTGCCCAGGAAATCTAGATATGCAGATATAGTCAAAAGGAAAAAGCAAGTCAGGAGTGCTGAGCAAGTCGGGGGTGCTGCACACCTGGATTCCCAGCACTCTGGAGGCTGATGCAAGAGGACCTGAAGTTTAAAACCAGCCTGGACAACTTAACAACTTACCAAGCCACTGCATCAAAATAAAAAAGCACTGGGGATGCAGCTCAGTGCAAAGATCCTGAGTTCAATCCCTAGTACTGAGGACTGAGGATAGCTCACTAAGGAACACCATATCTTGAAAATAGATGGAAGAAGAGAGGAGCCTTGGGAAAAAGAAATAGCAGCCAGAGAAGTAAAATAAAAGCCTGGAGCATATAATGTCATGAAATCTCACTGTTAAAAAGAAAGAAAGGGTCAATAGTATCGAATTGTGTAAGGAGAACAAGGTACAAAGATCTCTTTGTTCATCAAGTTTAGCTCCCAGGAAATGAGTCTCTCCTTGTTGTCTTCATAGATATTCCGTGTGCCTCTTGAGCCTCAGCAGAGTGCACACAAAACAAATAGGCTAACTGTTGGACTCCATTATTGTTTTGTAATCAGAATATCATTCCTCTAGTAATATTCCTAAAAGCATTGTTATCCTTTCTCAGTAATCCTATCGCCATTGTAAAGTCATTCTGTGCTTGTGGTTGATTATTATTAAGTCTTTTTTAATGTGAGCCTCTGTCAACTGAGGTAATATATGGATGAGACTTAAACAACAGACTCTTTGAAACCCCAGGGTAGGACTTAGCTCCAGTTCCTTTTGTTGGTTTAAGGCCATGCCTATGTATATATTAGTCTCTGAAGAACAGCTAAGTCTAAGAATGACCTTTCTTAGTGATAATAAAATTAGTAACCATGTCTGTCCACATTTAACAAAATAGTCTAGGTAAAAGATTGTTATATATCCCTAATTGCCTTGAAACAGATGAGTAAGCGTCAGTGTATTTTATCATCCCAACATCTTTAACAAATACTTCTTTGATGTGACAACGAGTATTGGGAAAACAGTGATTTAATAAACTATTAGGTGAAGAAAAGTGTTAGAGAGAGAAGTATCGCTTTGTTTTCTAATTATTTGTTGACATTAAAAGGTAATCATAAGCTTACCCACAGTGTTGTCTCTTTAGAATAAAATAATGAACTTGCTCAGTGGAAGGCAGAGCTCTGGAAAACAAAGAAAATTGTTAGCCAACTGAGGCCTACTTCTTTATAGGAGAAAGTCTGGTCGCTGTTGGTGCTCCGTTTGTGTCTCATATAAAAGTGCTGCATCCAGAGCAACTCTTGAAATTCTCAGGTTGAAGGGCAGTAGAGGATGAAGAAATGAAGACAAGAGCCAGAATGTAGAAAGCTGAGGCCAGGTGGAGCCTCTTCTCCTGATGGGAGAAAAAGGACTGCTCAACAACTGCAGCTCATGCGTTCACTCATTCATTCATTTGTGTTGATACAGGGTCTCACTACACAGTTTGGACTTGTAGTGATCCTCCTGTCCCAGCATTCCCAGAGCTGGGATTATAGGCATATGCCACCATGTCTGGTCCCAGGGTCAGCATGGCATGCGGTACCGAAGATCGAACTCCGACCTTGCGCTTGCCAGGCAGGCACTTAGGCTGCCAGGCTATCTCTCCAGTCCTAGCACATTTGCTTATACACTGGTCAAGTTGGAGTCACGTGATACCCCTCTGCCTAGGAACCTGTTTGCTTAGGTATTCTGGAGCCGCAGCAGCTTGTTCACAGGGCTTGCCTCGGCCCTCTCTGTTGTCAGGACTGGCCTTGCTCCAGGCCTGCGTGTATGTGATCCGTCTCTACCTTCAGCCACTCCTCATATCAAAGGACACTTATTAGACATGTATTAATTTTCTTTCTAGAATTCTTAAAATCCAAGGTAGCTTAAGGTCTTATAGTGGTATAAAATTTTAGTATGTTTGGATACAAAGCATGGAAGAGCAGCAGATTATGTTTCTTCTTACATTCAAGATACTGAGAAAATGGGCTCTGTGTTTGCAAAACATTTCTATCATGGTATCAAAATTTAAATGTCTCGATTTACTGAAAGCTCTTAAGAGATTCATAAATTATTTATTTTTACTTAAAATTAGTATGTGAGGACAACAATGTGGTTAGCTCTGACCTTTGCAGGGCTCGCCCTGTCCTCTCAGAATGACCTTCTCTGACTTTCTATCTGGTTCCCTGCTTTATTTAAGGGCCTCCTGGACCAGGCAGCCTGCTCATGTCCTCTCAGTGAATCTGTCCCACTAGAGGCTGTTGGCATTTAGAGTGTTCATTTGACAGTTCCTGTTGCCTCCTGAGTCTTAGCTTTTGATGCAGAATGGCTTTGTGAGCATTTGGCTTTGCAAGCTGAAGACATCATTACAGTGGCAGGGAAATAAAGAGGACAGAATGCTGGAATAATACTGGCAGTGATTCTTGCTGAATTTCAGGGCATTTTGGTGATCAACACTATTAAGACAGAAAGCCAAAACATTTCAGCATGTTTCTGACTCTAGCTTCTGACTGGTAATCAGGAGAGGGAAAAGCTGGGGTTACATCTTCTTAGTCCTTTCACAGAGGCAAGGAAGCCTGTAGATGCATGTGGTTTGAATCATACAGATTTTTTCTATATTGAGTAAACTATGTTTAAATTAAAATTGAAGGCTTGTATGAAGCTTCCTTGTAATTTCCCACGTACTTGAGTCTGTCAACCTGCTGATACAGTAAGTAAATCTAATCATTTGATTGGATTATGGCATAATTTTACCTCTAAGACACAGCAAAGGCCGTGTTCCTTTACAAATGAATTAAATTAGAGGAGAACAAAATAAAAAGTAAAGATTGATCTTCAGACAAGGTGAGAGCATAAGACTGAAATGTGGAGCCTCAGAGAAACGAGTATGGCTTATCCCAGCCTTGGCTGCTGCCTGGAGGCCTTGGGAGGCCAGGGAAGAGCAGACTCCTGCCCTCGCCCCAGAGGCTGATTTCATCAGGGCTGGTGGATCAGTGTTTTTTCAAGTGTCCTCCAACCCCTGCAAGTGATTCTAATGCGCAGGCAGGTCTGAACTACTGAAATAGGTGAAAATTGAAGCTGTTTAAAGAAAACTTCCCTTGATAGACAACAATAATTCTCTAAATAGCTATTGGACATGAAAAAAATAAAGGAGAGAAATTTTCAATATAAACTTACCCAAGGGTTTGCTTTTTGTTTCTGTTTTTGAGGCAGGCTCTCACTCTGTAATCAGGCTGATCTTGTACTCCCAGGCTGGTTTGACACACATGGTGACGCTCTGCCTCAACCTCTAGAGTGCTGAGACTTCAGGCATCTGCTGCCATGCCTCTCAGCAGAGGTTTATGATTCTGGTTCACAATTCTGAAATACAAAAGCTCTAAAAAACAAGGTTTTCATAACTTGCTTGGTGGAAAGATTAACCAAAATTGAGTGTATTTGGTGTCAGTACCAGAGGCTTTATCTAGTCTTCCTTTGTCCCATTTGATATGAATAGTCATGTATTTCATCACAAAAATATTAATATGTAATAATATTAATATTAATAAGTAGCTGCTCCAGATTTCAATGAGCATATGATGTAGAAAGGACAACTTTGTGAAATGTACAAAATGTTGAATACTGAAATGCCATTAGCTCCATGGGGTTAAGAAAAGAGTTATGGTGGGCCGGGAAGATAGCTCAGCAGATTGTCTGCTTGGCAAGCACAAGGACTAGAGTTTGATATCTGGTCCCACATGCTGCCCTGGCCCTGCCCCCACGGCTCACTGAGAGGTCAAGTGAGTCTGGGCATGGTGGCACACACCTGTATTCCCAGCACTGAGGAGGCTGAAAACAGGAGGATCACTACGAGTCCAAGCTGTGTAGTGAGACCCTGTACCAAACACATAAAGAAAAGAGTTATGGATCATAGTAGGGGAAGATTATAGAAGGAAAGTCCAATGTAATAATTTAAATTTCTTCTGATTACAGAAGCAGTGGTTCAGCTTCCACGTTACATAAAAATAGTATCCCATGTCAGAATGTGGTCCGTGACATTCATACACACTTCGCCAGCCTCCTCTGAGAAGAGGGTCCTGTTGTAGGCACAGTGAGAGAAGCTAAATTTGACTGACAGTTGAAGTAGGTGTAGAAGAAAATGATCAGTGTCCTACGAGACTCCTGGGTAGCTCTCCAGCCGTCTAGGAGTGTCGAGCTCTGAGGCTCTTGCTCAGGGTTTCTTAAAGAGTAGAGTTCAGAGCTCAGCCAGTTCTGGGCCAGGCAAATAGCTCAGTGGCACAAGTGCCTGGCTGGTCGGTGGGAGGGTCCTGAGTTTGATCCCTAATACCACCAAAAATAGAAAAAAAAAGAACTCAGCCCACTCCTGGTCCTCTGCAGGGAGGCTTGGCAGTGTCAGAGGGCAGCATTGCTTCTCCAATGCCAGCAGGTCCCTTAGAGCAGGCAGGAAATGCTAGCCTCTGTTTAGGCAGTAGCTGAAGTTTTTTTGTTTTTTTAATATAAACCTCACAACTTCTGATAAGGGGACTTTGAGTCCTTCTAACATGTCTTAAAGATTTCTGATGGGAGTAGCTTGGGGCAAGGGATTGTCTTCTCTTGGAAAGTTCCTTGTCCTCTTCACTTTGAGCCAGTTCATTCCCTTATCCTTTCTATATTCTCTTAAGTATTATCTGTGTCTCTACCTCTGGGTCACTGAACAGGTGCTATGAGAGAGGTGAGGAAGAGGTAGGCCCTGACTCAGTGGTGCTTCCAGCTCGAAGGCCTCAGTCATATAACCAGAAGTGATTATGTGGCTGCTAAAGATCTGGGAAGATGCTATGTACATGTATAGGGGGTGTGCGCCCTGTTGGTGTTTTCCCCATTTGTGCTTTGTGGGGAGAACAGTCCATCTTTGTTGCTGTTGTTGCTTGTACGCTGCTGGGAATCAACCCAAGGCTTCATCCATACTAGCGAGGGCTCTACACTAAGTGCCAGCCCCAGGTCCCCTTGGGTTTTTTTGTTAAAAATCTTTTCCATCCAGGAGAAGAAATATGAAAGCGATGTGTGTCAGTCAGTGTTTTACTAGAGAAACAGCCTCGAACACAAGATATGCAAATGTACAGGAATTTATAAGACTGGTGTACAGTGGCGACCCACAGAGTCAGATGAGGAAGAAAGTGTATGGGGTCTGCACCCTGGAGACCCAAGGGTTCAGGCCAAGGTCTGGAGCTCTCTGCAGTGTCCCTGAGAATCCGTATCAGGAGGCCGATGGGTCTGCAGTGGAAGACTGAGATGATATCTGTGGTGAAGGCAAGAACTGAGGACCCTCCGAAGAAGCCGGAGCACCTCTGTTCTTGCTCATTTCCCCTTTGTCCAGGTGACAAACTGCCCTAGGGTGGGCCTTCTGCAACCTAGGGTGTAGAATTGCTGAGCTGTTCAGTTAATCTTCTCTTAGCTGAATTTCTCAATCAATCTACTGTCACAGCTATGACTACATTTCACCTGCCATAAAACATACACTCCCACTGCGGAGGCTAGGAAGATGCAGTATGTCGTTAATTTTATGTGGAAAAATAAAAAAAAGCTTAGGTTCTTTCAAAACTAAACATGGAATTGTTCTTCTTTCTCACTGCAGAGCTCTCCCTTTGGTGGTACCTTGAAAGACTGTTGTTTTCTTCCTCATCTCATTCCTCCTCTCTTTCCACACCAAACTGTCAAAAAGATATAATGGTAGAGTTAAGAATGTACCTTCCTTTCTCTGAACTCTGTATTTTGACACTGTCTTCACTGAGACAGTGAAAGAAACACATTTCTAGAAGACTAAAACAGGAGGGGGAAGAAAGCTTTTGGTTCTCCGTGAGCATGTAACCAAGACACTTCATGCCTCTCTGTTGTCACAGTGGGGTCCTCCCTGGGAGGTCAGAGAATGGGAAGCCCATGGCAGGGTCCCAGAGAGTCTTCAGAGTCTTCGTCTCTGCCTTCCAACCAATTATTTAGGATACTGTGAAGGAGGAAAAACTCCAGAATAGATGGTGATGTCACAATAAACCTATAAGCAGCTCAAAATGCAAGGATTGATATTTTAATTTTGTTGTTTTTTTATTTTTATTTGTTTTTTGCATTTTAGGGAAGGATTTACAGGGTGTTCAGGATCTCACTATTAGATCGGACTTGTAGTGATCCACCTGTTTACAGCCTCCCAAGAGCTGGCATTATAGGTGTGCGCCACCTTGCCCAGTCTCAATTGCTGTCTCAGCGTGCCCCAGGGGCAGGGCCAGCACGGAGGCCCGGGGGCTTTTTTTATTTGTGTACTTGCACATGTTCCTCAAGATTTTGCATACTCCTTCCTCGCTTTCAGGCCCCCTAGTCCCTTTTTCCCCCCTACTTCTTTAAATATAAATCTTCTAGCCATGAGCATTTTTAGAGCCAGACTCTCAAGGTTGGCGAGAGGGAATGATTGCCTTCTCGCTATTGTTTTGATTGTCCTGAGAGAGTCTTTGGGCATCAAAGAATCAACTAAATCAAAAGCGTATGCTCTTGATTGGCATTCGCACCAGCATACAGGGAAAGCAAGGCGATGACAACAGCTTCGGGCAAGCTGCCTTCCTCTGGGTGTGATGCCAGTGCTGGCCACTGGGAAAGCTCCGGAGTGGAGTCTCCAGGGGTCTAGCGCATTGCTGCTCTTGCCTTCCAGTAAATGAATATAAATTAAATTAATTTGAATAGCAAATCTGCAACTTAACCTTGAACTCTCATGTTCTCTCTTCAAAGTGTCATTACTGTAATATATTCAACTGACCCCAATCTCCAATGCTACCACCTCCAAACACCCAAATATATCCACAGGCGTGTGTGTATGTACACACACACACACACACACACACACACATGCTTCTCAGCAGAAACCCAAAAGGAAAGAGCTTGTGGGGCTGGGGGTTGGCTCAGCAGTAGAATGCTTGCTTAGCAAGCTGGAAGTCCTAGGTTTGGTCCTCAGCACCAATAAATAAATAAATAAATAAATAAACCTCTCCTTAAAACAATTCAACCAAAAAATACAGTAACAAAGAAAAGGAAAGAGCTTGGTCATTAAGGAATTTTTATTTGCTACCAAGTATAGATTTCCCAAAGATTACCTTAGTGTTATCTGTACAGACGACTGTGTTTTAAATTTTTGTCTCTTTACTGTTCCTCTTTGAGAATGCTTTTAAGGAAAGATTTTAAGTATTCACAGTGAGGAGGACAGGAGGGCAAGGAAGTGCTAAAAATTTTGGGAAATAAACAGAATCTATGACACTTAGGATTTCAAAGGTCATCTTGCCTGTTCCTGCCTTAGTCACTCTCTTTTCGTGGAGACCATGCGTCTGGCACCCACAACTCGCAGGAGGGGAGGTGGATTTGGCTTACAGTTGGCTTCGCCATGAGCTGGCACCAAGGCAGAACAGCATAGCAGAGCAGCAGAGCAGAAGAAGAGCTGTTCGTATCTCTGCGGTCAGGAAACAGGGAGGGAGGAGCCGGAAGCAAATGCACCCGTCCAGGTCGCACCCCCAGGGCTGCTGCTTCCAGCCAGAACTTACCTCCTGAGAGCACAAAAGCTGCGTCTCCCCTAAGCCCACACAGAGCACAGCAGCTCCGGAGGTCCCAGGGGCTGTTCGCATCTCAGCCATAGCAGTTCACCTTTCCCCTGCCCCAGAAGCTGGTGCATTTGCTTTTAGGTGGCTTATTATCCCAAATGATTTTTGTAGACATGACAAATATTCATTGAGTTTAAACAGAGAGTCACTTAAACCAGAAGCCCCTGTCTCAAGTTTCTAGAATTTCTATATGAGCTAGTACCGATAGTACTAGATAGTACAAATACTATCTAGTGTCTTCGTTAGGGTACCGTGTATATTATAATAATTTAATTAGTATTTTCATGATTTCTGAATATTGCCTAGTTATGTTTTGAAGTGCTCTTCCTGCACATATACCAGTGTTTTACATTATATATATATTCTGCCAGCTAACTTCTAAAAGCTAAGTCAATATGATTCTTTGGAATTTTTGGCCTGAAAATTCCTATACAGAAGCTTTTGTATTACAAAACAAAACAGAGATGCCAGTGAACTTAGGTTTCATTGCAGCGGTCTCTAATTGGGTTGCATATTTAAAAATAAAGTACTGCTTTGGTGGCTACATTTTTCTTCTTCTAATTTGATTTTTCCTCTAATATTTTATTAGGTGCAGAGAGAGCTAGCAGCTGTTATTGCTTTGAAAGCGAGGAAGTCTGGTAAGTAGTCTCTTATGGGATGGGAGGAAGATTATAATTCTCCGGGGAGTATTTCCCGTACTGCCTGGAAGCATGCGGTTGAGTATCTCAGGGTGCTTTGGTGTAGAATTAGACAAGTGTCACTGTTCTTAAAAGCTTTATCCTACCACCAAAGTAACATAGGATGTTATAGGTTTTAAAGTAAAATTTCACTGCTTTGCTCTAATTTATTTAAGATTTCAAGGAAAAATTAAATATATATTATATATTTGTAGTTCACTGCAGCCTTGAAAATGATCTGTCAAGTCGCACTGTGTTATGTATCTAATGACAGAAAAACAAGTATTATAGTGGTGGTATTTTTGTAAGGCTATACATATTTTTTCTTTACTTCAGTGTGTTTTTCGCTACAAGTAATTTGCTTAATGACATTTCAAAGCAAGCATTTTTCGTCTGACTGATTACATGGATCAGACTCCTCATACCTGTAAGATATAATCTATAGAAGTAATAGGTAGAAACAAAAATAAGGCTTTCAAATATATTTTGAAGGAGAAAAAACATTCTCTCCTTAAATCCAATATGAAATGGCAACTCACTGAAGTAGAAAAATGTTTGTTTAGATAGAAGAAATGTCAGAAAAAGGCATCTTGTGCTGTTCCTCCCTGCTCAGAGAGTGGAGGACCACACTGAACGGAGTGAAAGTCAGAAAGGAAGTCCTTGGATAGCGTTAAATTGGAATAAGGCTTTTTAGGCAGGACGACTAAAGCCACCGAGATAGCTCAGCGGAATAAGCACCTGCTTAAGTAAGCTTAGGCAAGTTCAGGCACCATGGTTCGATCCATGGCATCACAAGCCATGCCAGCCCTGCCCCCAGGGCAGGCTGAGAGGGCCACAGAGTCCAGGTGTGGTGGTGCACACATGTAATCCCAGGGCTGGGGAGACTGAAAACAGGAGAATCACTCTGAGTCTGAACTTCATGGAGAGACCCTGTAAACAACCAAGTACATGAAAGAAAGAAAAAGAAAGACAGACAGAGCTCAAGTCAAAGTAGTGACAAAACTTAAAGAAATATGGAATAGCAATGTCTTAACACAAGCCATACATTCTGTGTATTTATTTATCTAATCAGGAACTGCAAGATTTTCTGTACATCTGCATTACTTTTGAATCAAACCCATGTAGTTATTGAATTCACGTTACTTTCCTTGTTGGTTTGACTGACTTGGAGGACCCCGAGACTGGATGTTATAAAGGAGGAGAGGCAGAGGCTGACTGAAGGGACCGTGATCTGGTGTTGACCAGAGAGGGCAGTGTGACTAGCGCTCCTCAGCACACCGCAGCAGATTGCGGGTATTTGTAGGGGTGGAAGCCAGCATGGAAAAAGAACATTGATGCAAAAATTATAAGAGGGAGGGCTTAGATTTGAAGTTGCTAGAGCCAAGCTTGTTTCTTATAATGGTAAAGAGACAAAGCTTAAAGTCTGCATTAGTTGGATGGCAGTGCCTAGGAGGCTGGAGGAAGTAGCAGTGGGTTTATGCAGCATGGGACTGGAAGGCCTCTGACGGGCTGAGCCTTGGGACAGAGGCGTTGCCCCCATATGTGTGGGACAGCGCAGCGGCGAGAGTGGCCGGGGCAGGCGAACATGGCAGAAAGAGGTCACCTGTTGGCATTTGCTGAGAGCTGAGCTTTGAGGATGCCATGGATGTGAGAATGAGCAAGCAAGACCCGTGCGTGTCACAGCTGTGGAGAGCGTGGGGTGCAGTCAGCTTTATTAGCCTTGTTGTCACAGAGGAGGCTAGCACGCCTGCTTTCCTGCGTAATTGGTCTGTGGAGCTTGGGATATGAATCCAGCTTGGGGCAGCTTCTCCAGGACAGAGGAATAGGATCTCCCACACACTCACCCGTGATGGGGCCATACTCGAGAGCAGCTGTTCCGTTCCAGTGTCCCTACTACTGTGGTCCGGTACCTGCATCATAAGAGGTTCATCACAGGATGTAGTTGGGGATGCATGCGAAGATTAAGGTAGAAAGATCATTCTTGCTGGTGGGCTGTGGTGGCGCACACCTGTGATCTCCGCACACGGGAGGGGAGCCAGAGGAGCACCATTAGTTTGAGATGAGCCTGAGCTACACAATATAACCCTGACTCAAAAAAAAAAAAAAAACCTCTTGCAGTGTGTGTGTGTTTTTAATCAAAATAGAAAATTTTCCTTTCATAGATCAGTGACCAATGTGATGGAATATTAAGCAGCTTTTAAAATTTTTTAATAATATGGTAAAATACTCCATAAAATTGTATACAATAGCATATGTCCCTTTTAATAATAAAATATCTTGAATTATTTTCTTGTTAGTGCATGCTCAGTGAAAAAGAATTTGTAATACATTAATGTGTGCATAGTATTTCCAAATAATTGTCCTATTACTGTGCAGCTAGTACTGTATATTATATATTAATATGTGGATTTTAAGATAATTTTATATTCATACACACTTGTAATAAGAAATACAAAACAATGCCAAGTTCCCACCCACTTGAGAAAGCGTCTCACTTGCTGTGTAGTTAATGCTGACTTTGAATTCACTCTGTAGTCCAGGCTGGCCTTAACTCTTGGCAGTCCTCCCGCCTCAGCCTCCCCTGTGCTGGGATTACAGGCGTGCGCCAGCACACTCCCCTCAAATACCCTTTCTCTAAGCTTGCCAGGGATGACATTTCGCAAAGATACAGTTTAGTACCACAGCCAGGATATTAAAACCAACACACATTTCCATCTTCACAAGATCCTTATAGCTGCCCTGTCTGCCTACACTTCTTCATTCTGCAGCCCCTGACAATCACTAAGGTATTCATGTCTATAATCTTGTCATATTTAAAATATATAAATGTCATACTGAAAATATATAAATATATATGAATATATGTGTATGACTTGGTTCCCCTTGCTTGCATGACTTTCTGGAGGTGTGTTCTAGTTGTTGCGAATATCAGTAGCTTTCTTTTCTTGTTGCTGAATCGTATCCCCCAGTGCATTAGTATTTTTATGCATTTACTCACCCAGAGGACATCAGGATTGTTTCCGGGGTTTGGCTAAGACAAGCGAAGCTGCTATAAATATTCATGTATAGCACAGGTTTTTATGTCAACCCAAGTCTTTGTTTCTCTGAGATACATATCTAAGTGTATAATTCCTGGGTTGTACCAACTTTTTTTTCTTTTTTGAAGAAAGGAAAGGTTTATTTAGCTCACCGTTACTGGAAGTTTCAGTCCATACTCAGCTGGCTACAAGGCAGAGCAGCACATGGCAGTGGGCAACCTTTCATGGCGGTGGCAAAGAGCAAGAGCCATACCAACTCTTTTTAAGGCACTCCTATACTTTTCCAGGACGGCTGAACCACTTCCGTTCTCACTAAGCATGCACAGGTGGCCCAGATGCTCTGTGTTCTTGTCAGAATTGGGTATTACCGCTATTTTAAAAAAATTTATTTTAGCCATTCTGATAAGTGTCTAGTGAGATCTCTTTGCAGATTTAATTTGCATGTTCCTGACAGCTAATGATGTCGAACACCTTTTCCTGTACTTGTTTGTCACTGATATCATCCTTAGTGGAGTGTTTCTTTGTGTCTTTCCCCAGTTTCTAATTAGATTGCTTGGTTATTCATTATGGAGTTTTGAGAGTTTTTAAGCATATTCTAGATCTCAGGCCTTTGTCAATATGTGTTTTGCATAATTTCTAGTCGTTACCTCATGTTTCATTCTTTCAACAGTGTTACAGAAAGCAAAAGGTTTGTTTTTTTTTTTTTTAAGTAAAGTCCCCTTATTACATTTTTAATGGCATGCCTTTGGATTAAGTCTAAGAATACTTCAGCTAGCACTAAGTGCCAGAAGTTTTCTCTTGTGTCTTTTTCTCTTGACAGTTTTATAATTTTAGGTTTAAATATGTGGTCTCACCAGGTGTGCATGCCTGTAATCCCAGCACCCGGGAGGTGGAGGCAGGAGGATCGTCAGTAGCTTTGGGCCAGAGTGGGCTACACAGTGAGTTCAAGGATGGCCTGAACTACATAGCCAGGCCCTATCTCAGAAACAGAAAGCATTAAAAAAGGATGTGGTCCATTTTCAATTAGTTCTCATACAAAGTGTGAGACTTATGTACAGGGTGTTTTGTTTTATTTTGGCCTATGAAATTACTCTAACAACAGTTGTCATAAAAATCATCTTTCCACATAGTAAATTACTTCTGTATCTTTGTCAGAATCTTGTGAGAATATTGTTAGGTATTTGCTTATTTTGGAGATTCCACTGTTTTTTACCAATATAGTATTGGTTCCCGTAACTATAATCCTTTGTATAGGATTAGTCATTATATCATTGACATTGATTCCCATCATTTTATTAGCTGTATACACTGTGAAATTTATTTATCAATCATTTATTTGGCACAGGGTCTCACTATGCAGCCCAGACTTGTAGTGATCCTTCTGTCTCAGCCTCCCCAGCACTAGGATTACAGGCGTGTGCCACCATGCCCAGTTTCTTTGGCCTGCACAGCATGCCCAGGCTTCCAGGGCCAGCATGGCTTGTGGTACTAGGGATTGAACCTGGGTCCATTGCGCTTGCCAGGCAGGTGCTTAGACCACAGAGCTATCCCCCCAGCCCTATAAAATGTATTTAAATAATTTTCAATTTCATATTCATGTTTTTAAGGTTTTTTTACATTACAAAATAAAGAAATGAACATATATTTCTAACATAGGTCTTTTTGCTCTTTTCCAATTTCAGGTAATAAACTACTCAGTGTAGGTCAGTAGCTAGGTAGGGCTATTCTTTCCTGTTTTTATTAGTATATGTTTGTACTACATAATACGCACCTTCACCGTGGGGAATTGGTACCTGCGCGTGGTGGA
>NDGM011149322.1:0-14067 GCA_002564305.1 Octomys mimax | reverse complement strand
CAAGTATTATTGTTGTATTATTGATGTGTTTTTCACTTAGAATTTATACTTTTATCCTAAAATTAGATATTTAATTTTGTATGATAATAACACAATAAAAATGACAAAGTTAAATGTTTTAGAAATTAAAAGATTTCAAATACAGTGTTTATTTAATAGTATTAATAAACTAAGAGCTAGTAATCCCCAGAACTTTCTGAAGGAAAGAATTCAAAACGGAACTGAGTAGCTATGGTACTGACCAAAGCCATTTCTCTTAGTGCCCTGGATCTCCTTTATAAAAGAGATTTAACCTGTTTAAGTCAGAAGGGCTCTTGGGAATATGAACATCGATATCCTATCAATTTCATGTCTCTGAGAGGTGTCATCTCTGGAATATGTTCTTTTATAAGTAAAGTTTAAAAATTCATTCAAAAACGCTGAAATGAGGAAGTTCACTAGCTCTAGTCAAATTCATTTTAATAGTTTTATTTTATAGGGGTGAGGAAGACAGCTTGGTGGTATAAGTGCCTTCCTGGCAAGTGTAAGGACCTGAGTTCGATCACCAGTACCACATGTCATGCCAGCCCCAGAATCCCGGGTGCAGCTGCATAAAGGGCCCTGTACCAGATAGATAGATAGATAGATAGATAGATAGATAGATAGATAGATAGATAAAAAATAGTTTCATTTTACATATCACACAGCTGAATCCAAGAAATACTAATGTTACCCAAAGGTATGAGCTTCAGTGGGGACTAAAATATAAAATTCCTCCTGCCTTACCGGGCTTCACCTTCTATGACACAGTAACCATTATTGCAAGGTATAATACATCGTGGAAATCAAGGAGAAAACAGATCAGTTGAGTGACTACAATTCTGAAAATTAATAAATCTGAATTTTAAGTGCTACTTTTGCCCTGACTTGTCCTACACTAACCTCCAAGCCATTTATGATTGTAGAATTTCTCATGCTCTGACAACAAAAATCCAAAGCACTTTATAAGAATGCTAATCCTACCTGCTTCTTGGAGATGCAATAATAATCACAACGTTCTTTGAAATGGCAAGCAGTAGAAGAAGAAATGTGTGATTCACTGTTCTATTCCTATTTCAATATCAAAGCTCGATGCTGTGAGTTAAGAACAGAATAAAATCACTTGAAATCAAACAGCGGAGGAAATTTCCCTGAGCTCAGCTGCATCTCATTCTGTCAGCTCCTCTCGTAGCAAGGTATGCAAACATTACAGAAAGAGATTACACTGTTTAGAAAGTGAGCTGACACGCATTCCGTTGCTTGCATGATCTCACACACTTGGTTTGTAACATTATTCCAAATCTTCTTAAGTTTAGTGGTGTGTGTGTGCATACGCATGTGTGTATGCAATGTTCAAAGCACAGGGGCAGATTATTGAAAGCCCCATTCTTTTCATGGCAGCATTCTATATTTCATGGATGTCTTTTAAATGCACTTTTTAAAAAAGTTTCTTTCTGCTTCACTTAAATAAAAAGCTGACATCATGATATAAAGTGACTCTTTTACTGATTATTTTGGAAAATATAGTTGACTTTCACTAAAATATGTTAGTTTTAAATGGCTTGTGAGGATTACAGTAAATGGAGAGAAGTGATGCAGAATTTTAGAGTGAAGTCCTTTATGATAAGCATTGATCAACCCAATGTTTGGTGTTAACTACTAACACCATAGAAGAATCAAGAGGTCCTCCATAGTACCTTTGTAGGTACCAGCCACAGAATTTTCATGAGTTTATAGAATTTTATCTCCTAGGGTATGACCTAATGAGACTATATCAAACTGGTATTTGTAGACCTATAGAAGGCACAATTTCAATGTCAGGTGTAAAGAGCTCCACATTTGTCTCCATAATTCATATGATTCATGGTAAGTCATGAACTAAGTGCAGATTTGATAAGGGAATTAATTCATTATTACAAACAGACCCAGAATAAATAAGGGAGAAACTAGTAATAGGGCAGGGAACACTTTAGAATTCACATAAACACTTTGAATTTGACAAGCAGCCATCCCTTGCCTTAAGTAGTTTAAATAATTCAGAGCTATTGGAGAAAACAAAGTATGAGGCAGAAACTTATTAAAAGAGAGGCAGGACAGAGGGGCTGCGCATACTGCAAGCATAAGAAAAGTGAACACATGTAAATGAGCGTAAACCTTAATCTGCTGAGTGCTTTGAGTAAGAGATCAACATAAGAAGGTATGTTTCCCGAGCAGAGACCATACCCTGGAGTCAGAAAGACTAAAGGAGTTTAGTATATTAACTTGGGAAACTTTGATAAAGCTGAGCCAAGTTAATGACAACAAAATGAAGAGGAAGAATGAATGCACCAGACTGTTGAGAGACAGTGTTGAGAGGAGAAGACGAAAGAAAAAAAATCTCAATTTCCTGAAATCTTGGTTCCAGTGCACCAAATTTGAGGACTTTTGCAGTGCAGTATGATTTAGACAGTATAACTGCATAATGAGGATAAGAAATATACTGCACACCTACTGTATGCCAAGGAATGGTTTGGAAGTTAATACTACTTACTACATTGACCAAATCTGCACCTTCACTAGGCAAATAGATAAACTAGCATATGTGGACAATGGAATGTTATTCTTCACTAAAAAGAAATGAGATATCAAGCCAGGGAAAGATATGAAGGAAACTTAAAGATATATATTGAAAAAAATCCATCTAGAAAGTCTGTATATGAAGTGTGATCAATAAATACATGAATGTTTAAATTTTTAAAATGTTATTACAATAAAACACACATTGTCCTTCAGAATATTCCCCCTTGCTTCTAATACACTGTTCCTGCAGTTTGCTGAAGCAGTTTTCTAAGTCTTTTTCATGTGCATATTTAGTTGCATTCCTGTGGCTGCATCAGTGTCCTGAATCCACTCAAAACCTTTACCTTGCATGGTCATCTTGACTTCCAGGAAGAGCCAATAGCACTGGGCCAGAGCTATTGAATAAAGTGGATGGGAACACATGTGATGCCCGTAGGGCCTCATCTTTCTGTTGGACAACACTCAGAAGAGCTTGGACTATAATTTTGAGCACAGTTCATAAAGACAAGAAAGAAGACTTCCTGATCCACTTCGGAAAGAGTCAAGAATGTAGAAATATTCCTTTGAAGAAAGGGCCCTGCAGTGTTCTGAGGAAAAAACATGGCAATGTGTCTTTAATTGTAATGAATTGTTTTAATTTAAACATTTGCTATCACATATTTTGGTCAACCTTTGTACTATAAGGTTCAAATCATAGAACATTACAGGAAAAGCAGAAACTACCAGTATGGTGACAGTAAAAAGATTAATGGCAGGTGATACATGGGAAATCTCTGCACCTTCTGTTTACTTTTCTTGTGAAAGTTAACCACATTAAAATAATAAAATTCTTTTAAAACACATTCTGGCTTAAAAATGTAAATCTGAAGAATGGTCATGGTTAAAGAGAAAGATAAATAGGTCGAACACAGACAATTTTTAGGCAACAAAACAATTTTGCCTGATGCTACATTAGCAAAATCCAAGGAGTATACAGCATCAAGCTGTATATTTGTGGGATATATATATTTCACATTTATACATATTCTATGAAAGAATAAGACAGTAGAAAAAGGTCAGAAAACCACAGGAAGAGTGAAGGTGCTCTGTGAACAAGGTAGTCATTTAAAGGCCTTATTGTTCAATGGCATTTAGCAGGGACTGAGTGAGAGACAGGAGACAGTGCTGCTACATGGGAAAGAACATTCCAATCAACAGTACAGAAATAAAGACAAAAACATGCTGTTGTTCAAGATGTTCAAGAAAAGGCATGGAGAGCAGTGTTGACATTGTAGGTTCAGCAGGGGTTGTTGGACAGAGAAGCAGACAGAAGTGGGTTGTGCCAGCTTGTGTAGGACTTCATACAGACTTGGGTCCTGGCTTTGAGAGAGATGAGAAGCCAATGGAAAGTCTGAATCAGGAGAATGACATGGTCAAATTTCTATTGTAGCAGGTTCTCTATAGTTTCTACCTTGAGACGACACTGGGAGGAAGGAAGAGTGAACCAGGTACAACAGTCAGGACTTGGTGGCAATTATACCAGAAAGATATTGTGACAGTTTAGGCCAGCATGGAAGGTGTTGTGACAAGCAGTTAGATTCTGCAAGTGTCTTCAAGGTAGAGTCCATAGAATTTGCTAATGTCTGGGAAATGGGATGTTAGAAAGACATCAAACAGGACTCCAAGTCTTGAGTTTAAAGCGTTTGGAAATTGGAAAGTCTTTTACTGAGGAGAAAAAGGCTCTGGAAGCTATAGGTATAAGAATGGGAACTAAGATCAGGAATTTTGGCTTTGGACATGTTAAGGCTCTTCTCGGGTAGCCATATAAAGGTGTCAAGTGGAATCTGAGAGAAATGATTCTGGAGACCAGATTTGAGCCCCATAATGAAAGATTAAATTTCGGCACATTGACACACAAAATAAAGTTATAATGTCTTACTTTTGAAATGGGTCATAAAAATGGAAATTTTTAGTTTTTTAAAGAGAATACAAAATGGTAAAAGAAAAAAATTAGAAACAATACAGAATTTCACTGAACAAAATAAGAAAAATTCAAGAATGGTTGTTATATTACATAATGCTATCTTCAAATTAGCTGCTTAGATTACCAGGCATAAACATACAAAAGTGGAAGAAAAAACAAAAAGGAAAAAAATTAACCATTAACTGCTCCTTTCCATAAGCCAGCAGAAATCAGCAGGACAATTATCCAAGCTATTCTGCATATATACATAAAGATATCTTTTTCCTTTCTTTTTTTTTCTTTTTCCTCATCCCAGTTTTTCCTTCACATTGAACAGATTCTTTTCCTTTTCACAATATCTGTTGTACCTTTCAAATTTTATTTACTGTTTTGGGATTTCACTCTAGTGAAACAATACAATGTTTGCACATGCATGTCTGATTTATTTCATTTACCAGTATGGTCTCCAGTTGTATCCATTTACCTATAAAAGCCTCAATTTTATCTATTTTTATAGCTGAGCAATACTCCATTGTGTAAAAATACATCTTTTTTTATTGATTCCTCAGTGTACGGACATTTGGGTTGTTTTCAAGATTTAGCTATGACAAATTGGTGTGTGCATACACATGGGTGTGCATAAATCACTAGGGTGTGTGATGTTTCCAGTTCATTTGGAAAAATACCAAGGAGGTGAATAGCTCAGTTGAATGGGACTTCTAATACTAGCTTTTTGAGGAGGCTCCGCACTGATTTCCATACATTCATTTGCCATTTGTGTTTCTTCATTTGTGACATGTATATTCATCTCAAATGCCCATTTTTGAATTTTTGAGGCCTGAGTTTTTCAATGTTTTATATGTTCTAGGTAGAAGGCCTTTGTCAGAGGAGTAGTTAGAAATATTTTTCTCAGTTTGTAAGTTTTCCTTTTACTCTGTTGATGATTTCTTTTGATCTGCAGAAATTTTTCAAAAAGATGAGATCCCAATCATTGATTGTTTTATGTATTTCCCATATACTTTGTTTTTTGTTCATGAACTCTCTACCTCCCCATGTCTTTAAGATTTCTGCATATTTTCTCCTCCAGATTTAGTGTTTCAGTTTTAATATGTACATTATTAGTCCATTTTGACTGCAGTTTTGTGCATGTTGATAGATATGGGTCTAATTTCAGTCTTCAGCATATGGAAAGCCAATATTTCCAGCACCATTTATTAAAGACATTATTTTCCTTCCAGTGAACAGTTTTGACCTTTGGTCAAAGACAAGATGGCTGAGTATATTGATAGCTGTGAGGGGCTGAGAAGATAGCTCAATAGAATAAGCACTTGCCTGCCAAGCACAAGGGCCTAAGTTCAATTCCCGGTTCTGCCAAAATAAATAAATAAATATTGGTAGCTGTGTCTGCATCTTCTAATCTATTCCATTGACCTTCAGGTTTGCTTTATTTGCCAGTACCATGCTGCTTTTATCACAGTAGTTTTATAGTATAATTTCAGGTCAGGGATTGTGATACCTCCTACCTTTCCTTTGTTTTCTAGGATTACTTTTGCTGTGCTAGGCCTTTTCTGATTCCAGATGAATTTTAGGGATATTTTCTCTAGATCTGTGCCTGTGTATGACAGACTGGGGAAAAGAGCCCTTGGCCAAGTGAATAAAAAGTTAGAAGAATGAATGAATGATCAGTTGATGACTGAAGTGAAAAACAAAGAATCAGGACTGTGTATTTAACAATGGGAAAAAATGAGGAACTTGAGAACAGTTTTAGTGGAAGATGATGGTAAGAAATTTGACTGAAACATTCAAAGGAGAAAAAGAAGCTGGACATACTGGTAACAGACAAATGTCTGAAGGAGTTTTGCCATAACTGCAAACAAGTAAATAAGGTTGTAGCTGATAAATGGTATGGAATTAAAGGGGTACATTTCTGTTTAAACTGAAGAAAAATGTAACATGTTTGACTTATCTACTGGAAAGAAAATAATTTAGTATGCAAAAGCAAGAGGAAAATTGCGATAGCAGTGTCCTCAAGTAAGATCAAGGGTGCTCAGGATTCAGTCAGTAAATGGGAGACAAGTGACTAATATAGAAATAAGGAACATGTGAAAAAATTAGCCTTTCACATATGTGGGATATGCTGAGTATGTGAAGATCTTCATAAGGAATTTATAGAGCCTGGGTGGATAATTTGGAGCTTGCCGGAAAACCAAGGAGTCAGGAATTTGTAGGCAATAAAGCAAGACTACAAATGGGAAATTTATGAAGATATATATGTAAAGTCATTGCTTCTTTAAAGTTACCAACTGGGGTGGGTTATGCAACATCTGATGTTAAGCCTAGGCAGCTGTTTGTCCTGACAAGCAGTTAGCAAGACAAACTAGACAGAGAGCAGAGGAGAACAAGGATCATTTCTATCCCACTGTCATGGTTTTGGGTTTTTTCAAAGGGGACAATATAATACAGGTCATATTTTATAAGATTATGTTAAATCACCCAAAGAATTATATGCATAGAGTGCAAGAAATCTGCCAACATACTAAAGACCAAAGAATACGATTGCAGGCCTAGATCTCACAATAATATCGTGCATGAGTTGAGCTGAGGACCTAGATCCCGTAACAATCCCTCTTCTCACAAGTACAATTGGAGGCCTAGAGCCCACAACAATGTCTCCTGAAGGCCTGATTCACAGAACTGCGCCCAAGAAGCCCAAAATCAGTGATGGAAGCTAGAAAGTCTGTGCCAGTGGGATAAAGGATCTGTACTAGTAAGCTTAGAGATTTGAACTGGAGCCAGGAAACAACACTCAAGGCTTCTCCAGAGATCCTCCAAAGCTTCTCCAGAAAGCTAAGCAATTTGCTGTCTTCCCATCCAGAGCCAGGAAGCAGTATTCAAGGTCAGGACAAGAGCTCCCCAAAATGAACTACAGCCATCCTCAGTGACAAGGTCCTGAGCTACAACAATGTCCTGACTTCTGCTCTGACAAGAACAGCCAAATTCCCCAGGAAAGCAGTACAATGAGGTCCCCCAGCAGAACAGCCCAAGAGACCAGCAGCTTCTGGCAGCTCCCCAACAGATTCTCCAGACAGCTTCCTAACAGCCTCCTAATAGCCTGCAAGCAGCTTCTCCAGCTCTTCTGCTTATGCTGGCAATAATTTTCAGGTGGGCCTCCAGCACTCAGCACCATACTAGTTCGGTTCAGATGAGTGCAACATCCACTTGGCAATCCACTACATCTACTCTGAGTCGGTCACACTATCTGAACACTACTAAAAGTAGCTTGGCAGTGGATTCACACTCTACACCCAAATTTTGTGTCATTTATCTTTTGGCCCCTTATAACCTAACTGTACAAAATAAAATCAGAAAATGTAGCTCCCAGGTTGACAACAGTACAATCTACGCATTTCATTCCTTTTAACTGAGCATCCCCATGTATCTTTCTTCTTTTAACCTTACTGAACTTTCAAATAAAGACTATGTCAAAAGATGCTTGTAGTTAATATGATAGAACTATCACAACCAAAAACAGCTCACCACCTTGCTAAGAGACCATCACTTTACCTTACCCATAGTTAAGTGATATTCTCTTGTGTAAACCTGATTCACAATCTCACTTGAATATATTATAACTTCATAAATAGAAGATTAACTGTTATTCATTAACTGTTATTCCCTAAAAAATTCTTATTATGTACACAAATGTCTTAAAATAAAACAAAAATAAAAACTGCTACAAAGGCTGCAACTTTCCTCGGTGAAATTTATAGTGTCTTTCCTCTACTGCCTATGTAAGTGTTCTATAATATATATAATACTTAAGCTAGTCATGGTTCCTTGCCTGCAAAGAGACACAAATCTTCCTTCCTGAAGATGTTGTTGTTCTGAGATGGTTTTCTAATTTTTCCCTGACAGAAGATATGCATGTTAAAGGGGGCTTACCAAGCATCCCCAAACTCAAAAAACATTTTTATGTGGACCAACTACGTAATTGTTGTTCACTTCAAAGGATTAATCACTCCACTACAGTACACTATTTTACTTGAGACAAGGTATCACTATGTAGTCTAGACTGGCCTTGAACTCATGTAACCCAGGCGGGTCTCAGACTCACAGTGATTCTCCTGCCTCAGCCTCCCAGTTGCTGAGATTACAGGCGTGCCTCATCTTGCCCAGCTTTGGTACATTTTTTAAAACATATTTTTCACTGACATTAAGAATATTTAGTTTCCAGGTAACTGATAAACAATCTTTGCCTTAAATTTCAATGGGAAAAACAGTATCATATATAGGTTGACAGTTTAGAGTTTATTCCATCCTGGGTGACACAGTTCCAGCCTCACATCTGTCACCTCCCAAATGGTGCTTTGAGTCTTCAAAAGGGTATTCCACTATCTTCACAGACCAGCTACTCTAGGGTAAGGGAGATGGCCAGTGATATGCCAGGAGCACGGTATTTCATGAGCATGAGGCCATTTTCTATAAAATGAATGGCTCTGACAAAAGCAGTGTTACATGACATACTGTAACAATAAATACAGAATTCTGTAAATTCACAGATAGTGAAGTTTTCAGAAGAAATAATGGCAAAGAAGGCAAAGCCATGTGTGAAGTAAAATTTAATGTGATCAAAGTCAAGTTGATCACATGGAGGTGGCTGGACATAATCCACCTGCATCAGGTAGCTGGCGGGTTCCCCTAGAAAGCGACACTGTATCAGGAACTCAGGGTTCATGCCTTCTATTGGCACAGCTGACACCGAGCCTGGACTGTAGACCAACCAGCCTTAGTCAGTAGAAGTCTATGTTGCTGTATCAGTGGGTAACCTCCTTCCTGGCCACATGGTCACTTTTTTCTGAGTTCATTGGAAGAAAAGGGACGTCTGCAGGCAAGGACTGATGACAATCAAAATAGGTCATTTCTGGAGGTTCTTTGGTGAGCATTCATAGGAAGCTTTAAACACATACACATGTGCTGCCTCTGGTAGAGGCTCCCCACACAGATGCAGCCACAGGCCTTGTGTCAGCCATCTTTCCCATCACTGAGACAAAATATCAAGCACCCAAAATTAAAAGGAGGAGGAGCTTATTTGGCTCACAGTTTCTATGTCATCAAGGCAAAAATGACATGGTGGAAGGGAATAGCAGAGAAATGCAGTTGAACTCATGGCACCCAGAAAACAGAGAGGACAAACAAGCCTAGGAGGGAGGTTGCCCTCGAGGGGGCTGCACTCAGTGACACATCTCTTCCAACAAAGACCAGCCTCCTTCAAGCACACTTATCTGTGAACTCAACTGTAGATCGATTCACTGGTGAAGATAGTGCCCTGATCATGTCATCTCCCAAAATCCCTACCTCTGAGCACATGAGACCCCTGGGGGACATTGTAGATGTAAACCGTAGCATCCACCTCCCCTGTTCTCCTAGTTACCAACTTTCTAAACATGTTCCTACCACACCACTGTCTACTAAGTAAAACTGTTGTCCACTGCTTTGGTTACCATTCTCATTGCTGAGACAAAATGCCCAACACCTAAAGTTAAAAGAGGAAAGATTCATTTATCTCATAGTTTGTGGAGATTTCAGTCCATAACTAGCTGGCTCTGAGCCATGGTGCATGGTGGCACATGATAGAGGGACAACCATTCACAGCAGCAAAAAACAGCAAAAGCAATAATGGAGACAGTGGGAAGGAAGGAGGAGAGAGGGAGGGAGAGAGAGAGAGAGAGAAGCCTTTTTTTTTTTGCAGTACTGGGGATTGAACTCAGGACCTTATGCTTGCCAGGCAAGAGCTTATTCTACTGAGCTATCTCCCCAGCCCGAGAAGCCTTTTTCTGTCCCTTATACTGTATCCAGTCTACTGTGAGTAGGGGCATGATATCCAATCTGCAGACTGATCCAGCAATCATCTGCCCTTTATCTATGTTCTTACAGACATACATTCATACATATATACATACATACATATACAATCATCAAATTGTATGCTCAAAATTTGTATCCATAACTCATCATAAATTTTTTGTCTCAGATAATGAAGAATTGAAAGAAAATCTGAGCCTAGTTCATTATAGTTTTATGAAATGCCAAATACAGCTTTACATGAAATCAAGAATAATTTTAGATTCAAGAGAAATAGGAGTCTTTAGGTTCTCTATATTGTTTATGTGAGTTTGGACTACATGTTCTGTTATTTGCAATATAAAGAATCTTAGCCAGTATATAGTCAGTTAAAAAATTATTAAGGGTCATTTTGTAAGTTAAGTCATAATTAATGATTAATGTTTTAAAAGTTACAAAAGTTACTTTTTGTAAATAAAATATTATTTTGGAATATGGAGTATGATTAATGTATAGTACAATGCTGGAACTCAGGATGCTCGGATTAGGGGTGGGTGTACTTGCCTAAGGGCTGTACTTGCCTATGCAGCTTTCTTGAGACTCTATTTGCTCAAGCCTGATCTCACATATCTCACCTATCCTTGATGAAGGAATGCTGCTAAATACACTGAAGATTATTTACTTGAATGTGGCAACAGATTCTGATGGTTATCTTTGTGATCCATAATCAAATATAGGACATGATAGCAAGTCAAATTTTGTTTCTTAAAAGCAAAATAATTATCAGCAGAAGATGACATAGCTTTATCCTAAAAGTCTAAGCACCTGTGGTGTGATTCTATTGCTGTATGCCAAAGGTCCCAAAGAGCATGCCTATCACCATAAGCCAGAGCATTGGCCTGTGGGGTCATACAACTTCAACAGACAGATCAGTTTTCTCAGCAAGCTCAACCAGCTATAGAGTTTCTTTCATCTGGGATGCCTCAAAACTCACAGTTTCAAAAGTTATTTTGTCCGAAAAGTATGCCTACATGAGGAATATGGTACCTCTCAAATCCAAAGAGCCTCATTAGGGTTATGCCACTATCCTTGTTATAAGAAGGTTCACAGGTGGCAACTTTATCTTTTAATTTGGAAGAGATATATCAACATACCACAAGCTGTTTATAAATATTACAAATGGAAGAACTGTAAGTTGGAGCAGTATTTCCTACCCTCTGCTTTGCATATGTTTTGCCAAGATGCCTAAAGTAGCTGCTACTCTCATCTCACTAGCCCAATTAGTATAATATCATCAAACTAGAGGATCAGCATGACGTCTTATGGAGACATAAGAAGTAATAAAGATCCCTGTGGATGAGATTGTAACAGAGAATTAGAGAGAAATTTGAATCCTGGGGAGGACACTGAAGGAGTATTATTGTTTTGCCTGCTAAAAGCAAACTGCTTCTGATGATGATGTTTGTTTGCAAGTATAGAGGAAAGGCATTCACATTAATCATTGTATCAGTCAGGGTTGAACCAGAGAAACAGTGCCAGTAGGAGACATATATTGAGATAATGCCAAAGAGTCAGGTTATAGGATCATAGAGCCTGACTAGGCAAGTCAGAAGTCTGTAGCACAGCCTTCAGGAAGACCAACTAAAATACTCAAGCATAGGCCAATGCTGCTGTCTATAGGCAGAGTCTCTTTTTAGTCAAGAAAGCCTCATCTTTTCCCCAAAGATGTTTCAACTCACTAAATTAGGTGCACCCAGATTATCTATAACAATCTCCCTTAGTGAAAGTCAGTTGGTTGAGGATTTTAACAAAATCTCCAACATACCCTGACAGTCACACATAGATTGATGTTTAGGTGAATAACTAGGGACTAGAGCCACTTCAAGTTGAACTGCAGGTATAGGGGGTATAATTTCTCCTGTAAAATAAACCCATTTGTAAGAGTTTTCAGAATTAGATGAATCACTTCAGTTTAAAAACCTTTCACTTCAGTCTCCAAGGTCTGTTTAGTCCCCTGGGAAGGCCAAATAAGTGAGTGGAATCGGGATTTTGCAAGAATCAGTGTACCCCACATCCTTTCAGGTCGTTGTCAGTGACATGAATCTCTACCTCTCTCCAGGAATGCAACACGGCTTTTAGCGCATTTAAGGAGAAGCCATTCCAGGCTTTCACACAGACTTTCCTACCCGTTGTGAGTCTGGATCCTGTAGTGAGAAGCCTTCTAGTGCCTGAGTGTGCCTCTACCAATCATGAAGTCCAGATCTGAGGAAATAACCGCTGGCGAGCTTTAGGCCATTCTGAAATCAACGCAAGACAAGATTCTATTAGTTATCTTGCCTCCTTAAATCCTCAGTCTTATAGGTAATCTTATAATTAATCTTAAAGTGATCCTTAATTACCAAGGTGTTTTGAGTCTCCAACAATTAGCATTGGTTCAGAGCCAAAACCTTGAATTAGCTCTTGTATAAATCATCTTCCCCACCTCAAGAACTAAACACCCGATACCTACAGTTTAAAAGAGGAGAGGTTTAATTTCTCTCACGATTTTCAGGCAATTGAGCCCCTGGTCAGTGGGCTGCAAGGCGGTGGCAGCGTGGTAGAGGTGCGCGGCAGCAGCAAGCTGCTCATTTCACGGTGACCAGGACGCAGAGATGGGGAGGAACAAGGAACGAGAATGCCGCACATGGCTGCAGGTCACTCCCCCAGTGACCCAGCCCCTCCGACAGTCGCCGCCTCTGAATACGAGTCGAGGCCATTTCAGATATAACCCTTTACACTTCTTTTTTTCCACTTCATAGTCACCCAGGTAGGTAACTACGGGGGTCTTTAAGGAAAGGAGAAAAGTGTACAATAGAATTCGTGGCAGGATAGCATCATTCTTCCTCAGAGGGCCCTGTCTCCCGTTTATCTAAAAGGCTCTATTTCCATGACGTGGCTTTCTTGGGCTAGGCATTAGCACACTTCCTGTTGCTATAATAAAAATGCCCCAGGATTGCTAATTTGTAAAGAACAGATGTTTCCTTAGTTTACAATTTTGGAAGCTCAAACGCTTGGCGCTGATATCAGCTGAGCACTGAGAATCTATGGCCATCAGCCCAGGGAGGGAGGCACCATCAGGAGAGGCTAGAAGAGCAATGAAAATCTAATGGGTCCAACACGTACTGTGGAAGGAGAGCAATTGCTCAGAGGAAAAGCTGGGATGAGGCAAAGGACAAAAGATAGATTTAGGCATAAATGCAGGATAGTATGGACAATTGTATGGTCGATTTCCGCTAGTCTTCTGAAAGAAGCGGTTAATGTTTTAAAAAATATTTCTTTTTATTTTGTTCTCTTTCCACTTTTGAATTTCTTACATCTTTTTTTGTCATTGTATTCTTCTCTTTAAATGAATCTTACACCTTTATATCTGATAATCTAAACAACTGATTTGAAGATAGCAACACGTAATATAGCAACTATTGTTGAATTCCTATTACTTTGTTTAGTGAAATCTTGTATCATTTCTAATGCTGTTTTTTTTCCTATCAACTAGCTATATTCTTTTTTTCATTTTATTTTATTTATTTTTTAATAATGTTATTGAGACTCAAATAGCAATGAGACAGTTTCAAAAATGATTAGTAGGACAGTTTCAATATTTAATACAAAAGAATTTATAACTGCTTCTAAAGAAGATATTGATAAGAAAATAGAGGAGATTAGAAAAA
>NDGM011149318.1:0-24877 GCA_002564305.1 Octomys mimax | reverse complement strand
GTTCAGCTTGTTCCAAGTAGGTGCTTTAGACCACTGAGCCATCTCGCCAGCCCCGTGACATATAAAATTAAGAGAGGAAAAGTTAGTTTACCTCACAACTTATAGAGGTTTCAGTCCATAATAAGCTGGCTCCAAGGTAGGGTGGCATGGCAAAGGGGCAACTCTTCATGTAGTATAAGATAGCAAGAGCAACAAGAACAGAAAAGGGAGGAGCAAGCCTCTTTTATATCCCTTATATTGTATGTGGACTACTTCCCCTAGTGCATGTGTAGCACTTATATCCCCAATTGTAGCACTATACAATGAACAAATCACAAGTTATAGATTCAGCAGCCTCCAAAAGTCCCACTACCCCTTGACTGCATCAGGGTCATACAGAAACAAAACAATAACTTTCAACTTCTGGCCTCCCGAAGATTCATGTGCATTCTTTTATCCAAAGGCCTTTAGCACATCTCTAAGTGTTACCAAATTGCTAACAATGTCAGCATTGAAGAAAAGTCCAAGACTCAAGTCTTCTCCAAAAAGTAAGTCAAATTCTTAACTGTGTGAGCCTGTGTTCAAACAAAAGAAAGTTAAACATTTCCTATATTCCATGGCACAAGATAAATATTTCCATTCCAAAATTTACAGACAGGGGAACACAAAGGGATGGGACCAAAGCAAGTCCCAAATCTACCAGGGAAAACATTATGTCCTGCCATTCCATGTGTAGCATCCCATGAAATCCATAGCAATTTGTGAGCTCCAGAGGGCTTGTGTGGCTCTATCCTTATAGTAGTTCCAGTGGTTGTAGCTCCCATGGCTTCTTTCATAGACCTACTTTGCTACCTCCTTTCAGATTTCCTTAGATGATCCTCATTCCTGGCTTTTCCAAAATTCTAGGGTTGCCATTGTGCCTTTGGCTTCTCACACAGATTCACACATTGCCCTCTGAAGGGTACACTGTCTGGCCTCTCAGGCTTTTTGAAACCTGGGTGGAAACCTATTGAACCTCTCAACACCTGCATGCTGCACGCACCTAAGACCTGCTCCACATCAATGATTTCAAAGTCTACTGACGGCTGGACCAATAGCCAGGCTTTCCTCTCTCTTTTCTTCTCCTCTCTTGGTGTGGGGGTAAATAGTGCCTGGACTTCTGGGCAATCTGAATTCAGTTCTGAGGAAGAAATTTTCTGTGTTGCTGCCACTCTGGAACATGGGGTGACCACCACTATTCTGGAACATGGTTCTCTGTACCTTTCTCACTTGTGCAAATCTGACACTGCAAAGGGTGAAGACTTGCTGCTTCTTGTGATAATCTCAGCCCATCATTTCTATTCTTATGTTCATTCTCAGCAATCAAAATCTCCTTAGCTCTACCTTTACAGTCCAAGCTCTCTAGAGCTTCTTTTCTGGCTAAATTCACATTCTCAATCATCCTGCTAGTCTCTCTGCTCTTGATTCTCAGCATAAATCTGGCAAAAGGCCCCAATAATAGCCATGTCACAGTCTTAACATTAGACTGACTTGTAATTACTTCTGCCAGATTAATTTAGTCTGTTATTCTTAACCTCAATCTCAACCAAAATCTCTGGACATTATAAAAATGAAGACAAACTTTTTCCCAAGCTACATCACATATTCTGTGGAGTCCAGTGACCATGTAGTCCTTCTTAGTAAAAACCTCTAAGCCTGGTCTTTCCCAGTCAGGTTTCTATCAACCTTATGGTTTTCTGAGCAGTGACAAGAATCTCCCAAATGGAACAGACTCAGGTGTTCTAGCTTTAGTTTTTCATCTGGCATCCCTGAATGTTTCCAATCTCTTTCCACTAGATAGTCCCAAAGTCTTTTGAACCACATGGTCAAGTATAGTCAGAGGAATGACCCCACTCCTGGTACCAAATTCTGTCTTAGTAACTTTTCTCTCATTGCTAAGACAAAATGCCTATTGCCCAAAATTAAGAGAGGAATGGTTTATTTAGATGATATATTTGTAGAGATTTCAGTCTATAATCAACTCACTCTAAGGTAGGGTGGCATGCCTGAAGGGCAAGTGTTCATGATAGTGAAAGTTAGCAAAAGCAACAAGAGCAAAAAAGAGAGGAACAAGCCTCCCTTCCATCCCTTATATTTTATGCAGGCTACATGACCTAGGGAAGGTGTTGCACCCCAATCCACTTATACTCCCAATCCTAGCATTAGACAATCAACCAGCTATAAACCCTAGATTCAGTTGCATCCAACAGAGAACCCCATGACTGCATGAGGCTTTGGGCAGACATCCAAACAATAACCATAACAATGTCTTTAACTCTTTTGGGAAGATGCATACATAGGAGGAGAACAGCCATCAAGTGGAATTTCTATGAAGACAAATACTTTTCATGCATTTAATGGCTACTTGAAGTTCTAAAAGGCACCTAATCATTTTACTTGCCCCCCCCCTTTTGATTGGATGTTTTGGGAGGTTTAATTTTTTGGAGTTTTTTTAATGTATTTTGGATAATAGATCTTTGTCTAAGGCATAGCTGGCAAAAATGTTGTCACATTCTGTAGGTTTCACAATGTTGGTTGATTTTTTTTTCTTTTACTGTACAGAAGCTTTATAATTTGATATGATGTAATTTTTGGTTCTTGGTAATACTTCCTGTGCAATTGGGTTCAGTTCAGAAAGTCCTTGTCTATGCCTATGTTTTCAAGAATTTTGCAATTTTTTCTTACAGCAAATTGTTTCTAATATCTAGGTATTTGATGCATTTTGATTTTAAACTAGTATATAGTAACGGATGTGGGTCTGTCTTCCGCATGTGATGACTAGTATCAGCACCAGTTATATATTTCTGATATAACTCCATCAGAAATAAGAAGTACAGCTTAAAAAATCCAACTGGGAGGTTATTACACTATGATAGTTCTTAATATTTCTTTTCTTTCTTCAGTTTTTATTTTTAATTAGATTGTGCTTGAGAATATAATGATCTCATTCCTTGGGGGGTTGGTCCATGCATATAGTACATTTTCATTTTTTCTTTATCTCTTCCCACCCAACTACTCCCTCCATCTACTGATACCTTCCCCATTTGCAAAACATCTATCTCCTTACTTCCTATTATTGTTTATCTTATTATTTATTTTTCTTTGGATTTCTCAAATAGCAGTGAAAATGTGATATGTATTTCTGATTTATTTTACTGAATATTATGGTATCATAGTTCCACACCAATCAGGAACTATGAAATAACCTGCATAGAATCTTTCTACTCAAAACCACTAAATTACATTTTGTTTGGCTTTGGTTGATGTAAAGACTTGCTTCAGGGGAGCATATTGGAGCATCCTAAATCTGATTCTAGAATCATTCTAGACCCCCCAGTAAGGGCCTGCAAGGCTAGATATGTTTTAATGTTTTCTTTTGATAGTACTATTTTTACTTCTCACTGTCTGACTCTCAATTTGTCCTGAACTTAGTCTGAGAACAAATGGGAGCTGCTCATAAGTGTCTTCAAACCTCAATGCACTGTGTTGTGTTTAATCCTTTATAGTCCTAGTGCTTGCATATCAATACATTCCATTTGATAGATATGGAAATTGTAGATTTAAAAGTTTAAGTAACTTTAAATTTACTTTATGATAGTATAGTAAATTTATAATAAATATGATTGATAATAGATATAGTAATAAGAATTCTCTTTTCATAATATTAAAGAATCTATATATTTTTATAATATCATACTAACCTTTTATTATTATAATAAATTTTGTTAAAAAGACAAAAATTTTTAATAATGTTTAATAACTTGACACTAGTCTAATCTAAGAACTGAAGTTAAATGGATTATTTTTAATATATCCACTGAACCTGAATGTAAGTATCCTCAGGTATAAATAAAAGAGGTGTGTACTATATATAATAGATAATATACAGAGGACACAGATATTGCTTATAATAACTTCGTGAAATTCATATCACTGTGATACCCAAGCCAGTTAAGATCTACTAAATATCACTTTAAAGTAATGCTAATTCAGAGGTTGGAGGAGAGATATGCATCATCCGTGGACAATTTGATGGCCTGTGATATGTGTAACCAATTGTTCTTATTTACATTAATTTGCATTGTAAAAAGCAATTTTACAGTTTCAGTCAGACTTAATAGGCAATTTGCAGCTGAGTGCCTAATGGCATAGTTACTTAAGCCTGCCCCAGGGGGGCTTTCTAGAACTGATATGAGACTAAACCTTTTAAATGTTCAATCGAACATCTTAAGAAGTCAAAAAGTCTTTAGCTATTAGACTCAGTTTGCATTTGCTTTGTCATATTGAGCGTACTATTGAAGACTACTTTACACTCTAAGACTCTTTAAATAGATTACATTCTACAAAATAATATAGCATATGCCAGGTAAGACTTTCTTCAAGATAATATTTAAAACAATAGAGACTTCAGGTAGGTCAATGTGCAGATAATATGCCTTTGCTTCATAAGAATTCAACTATTTTTATTTGATAAAGCATATGTTAATATGCCTAAAGTTATATTCCTTTCATGCAAAGGTAAATAATGTATTTTCAGATATAACTTCTATGTTTTCATGACTTTCCTATTTACAAGTATTTTCTCACAATCTGTTTCTTTTAGTTATTACTTTACCTTCTTTTATGGCTGCTACTTTCCCTTTTCTTATTGTGTTTAGAATATTTCCAGGAACTTAGTAGGCATTCAGTAAATACCTACTCGAGTACTCAAGCTTTTAATTACCAAGGTATAGAAGTATGTCAAGGTACTGTCTTGGAGAGCAGAAAATTCAGTTAAATATTGACTGTGCTTGCCATCCATGGTACTAAATCAACTTAATTGCTGCTTCATACTCAATGGGGAAGGTCATCTTCCTAGGAAGAGACCACTTTCCACCCTCTTTATATCTGATTTTGCATGTGAAGCAATCATGAAGGTCATCGGTTTCGGGCAGAGATGGGTCTTTCTGTTCTCAGCTCTTCTGAGAAGAGTAATAGGAGGAGAACTAACAGGTAAAGCTAGCTTCACAGAAAGCTATATCTTACCAGAAATCACAATATCTTCTTAGGATGTCCATGAATGGATCAGGCCATTTGGGTGGATATGGGGTGCTATGCGCCATTTAATACAGAATACCCATGAAAGACAAGAAAGAATACAAAGTGCTAGCAGAAATGTTATCATGCCCCAAAAGAAGACACTGTCTCATGTGGAATGTATTCTTCTATGGTCCAATTCCTATAAAATAAAGAAAACATGTAGGCCCTGGAACTGGCATAGGCTTCACAGCTACAACAATAAGTGCATTGCTTCAGACTGATGTAGCACTCGTTTCTTAAAGACAAGCTTCTGTGTAACTCAGATGGAACAGAGGACAGTATGTTTGGCAAAAGTGTCATTATATGTCATAATTCTGCCAAATGCAACTTGGGAAGTGGGAGCAGTATAGATATGAAGAGCAAAGATCTGGTTGGTAAGATGTAATAATTTTATTTTATGCCATATGGAGCAATATGTCTTTCAATGAGTTGCTTCCCTCAATAAACCTGTGCATCACCTGTGAAAGGAGTATGTTAGCATTCTTTTTGAGAGTATTAATTAACCCTTACTCTGAGGATTAAACGAGAAATATGCCATAGCTCTTTGTGGATAACAAATGCAAGATCCATTTTTCTAGTACCTAGTGCATTTTCTGGTGTAAAATATGCTCATTAAGTCCTTATTAAATTAATATTTAAAAAAGTAGAAAAAGGAGTTTTCTTGTCTTGCACTTTACATAAATGCATGTAGGTTCTGTGAATTCAGAAGTTGTTGAGAAGTCAGGTTATTTGTAAGGCTGAATGGAACAGGGTTTGATAGATATCTAGAAGAACAAGTAGAGGTTACCACAGAATTAGTGTTGGAATCATGGAGTTTTGTATCCCATGAGCAATTTGCTGCATGACATATAGTATCACTTGTTACTGACTAGAAGAAATTCAGCTATCTCTATATGTAATGATAAAATAGAGAATAATTCACCCAATAATGAATAATAATTTCAATTCTTCCAAGTAGGATTTGTAGAAATAAGTTCTAGAATTTATACAGAAGCAGTTGTATGATTGATAATATGGGTGATGAGATCCTAGACAGATTTCCAGGTTCTTTTGTCCAAAGAACAAAGGATTGGCCACTGCACAGGGGTTAGGCCCGGAATCACTAAGTTTGAAGAAGTTAATTGGGAAGAGTAAGCTCAGAGCATATGGGTTGCCAGCAGAAGAAAAAAAAAATCACATTCGTGGAAACAAAAGTGGCGTGCGTGGGAGGAAAATGGCGTGAACAGGCTTAAATCGAGCTTAAAGGTCTACAGTTGTGTTCCCCTCTAGGACACCTCCCCGGGGGTCTTTCAGAGCATGATTTACAATACATTTGGCAGGATTCTGAGTCGTCTCACTTGTATCTACTGTCTATGTCCTTTCCCACGATTCAACTGGTTAATATTGGATGCACGAGATGCAGTCTTATGTAGAAACTTTTAACAAATTCCAAGTGAAGAAAGGCCATTATAAGTAAAACCAGCACACCTAACATGCACTTGCTATCCTGCATGGAATTTTAAGGACTTCCAGGAGTTGATTTCATATCTGCTTTCAGGTGGTAGTTGCCCTTAGCACACAGTCAAGGGGGGTTGGCCTAGTGCACTGCTCAGACGCAGGTGAGTTGAGGACAACGGTCTCTCCACCATAACCACACTATCTATATTAAGATCACCTACAGTGGATGAAACCTGGGAGTGCAGATGCTCTAAAAGACCTGGCCTCAACTCTACCCCTATAATCACTTCTGCAATATTTTCCTAGTCTCAGAGGTACCTGAGACGTGCCCTGAGTGAGCTTGCTTCTATATTTCCCAGAAGCACTTCTGGTAAGGGCATTTCTGAAATTCCACGGCTCTCTAGAGCACTTCTGCTTCCCTTGGTTTTCCCATACACGTGTTTTGAAAACCACAGTGATGACACGCACAGCTTTGGAGGAAAGCAGCATCATAGCAGGTGCCACGGCGCTTTGCGGCAAAGTGCACCAGTTTATTTGTTTTAGACACAGGAGTTAAGGGATTTCAATATTAGAAGTTTAAGTTCGAAACAGTTTTCTCATGTGATAGCACTGAAAACCAATTTCATCATCTACAGAATATACTTTAGGAAAACATACAAGATGCGTGATATTTATTTCACATCAATTTTATTCTTCCTTTAGGACAAAGGAGCTACAGAAAGAGAGAAAGAAGGTTTAAGACCAAATTCAGTTAAATATCCCAAAAATCTAACATGAATTGAAAAGCTGATTTCACTCAATTGTGACATTAGAAGTTATTTATTGATTTTTTAAAAATTAGGTTATTTAATGAATTTAAGTGATTTTTGATTCTTTCCCTTGTTCTTTAATTGTGCTTCTCAGACCAGCACCATTACATTTTAGAAATGTAGAGTCTTTGGAACTCAGTTCCAGATCTAAAGAATCAAGACTGCATTTTTCTTTTTTCTTTCTTTCTTTTTGGCCGGCTCTGCCCACCCTGGAGGCAAGGCTGGCGCAGCATGTGCTGCCGGGAATTGAACCATGGTCCTTGTGCATTCTCCTAAGCAGGCACTTTAGACTGCTGAGCTATCTCACTGGCCCAAGAGCTGCAGTTTAACAAGATTCCTATGAGATTTACAGTTACATTAAAATTGGCTGTCTCCTATTATATACCAACTCTCCTACTGTAACATGTGAGAAAATTGAAACCTACAGGATTCAACACTGAGGCGGTGGCTCATGGCCCAAGGTACAGACAAGTGGGGCCTGGGTAGAGACAGGAGGGCAGATATGCTTTCCTTCATACCACCAGCAGCCCTGTGGCTCTGCCTTTGTTTTGACTGTGACCCTCAGACATATTTCAGAAGTTATTGTGCATGACAGTGATTGGAGTGGCAACAGAGAGAAAAGCTCATTTTTAGAAACAGAAGATAGAGTTCTGCTATTTCAATCAGCTAGACACACTGCTCCAGAGGGAAAGAGCTGCAAGGGCAGACAACAGGAGGATGTAAGGCAAGCCTGGTGGCTGCCAGGTAAAACCACTGTGGATATGGAGTTTGGTACTGAGCTCAAACTTCAGTTGCATGAAGACAATAAGTCTCTCAGAGAAGCTTGTGATGGCTGGCGATGCTTGGCCTACCCAGTATTTCTATGCAAAGCGCCTTTCTGGAAAAGAAGGAAGGGATTTCAGTCTGTCCTTGCAATGCTAAGCCGTCTTCTCTGCTGAGCGGTTGGAGAGCAGTGTGGGACTGCTGACTTTAAACACCTTAATAGGATGAAATCAAGGATGTCATTTCTCTTTTTAAAACACTGATATCCACAGAGAGATGTAAATCTAATCTTTTGACATATTGAAATTAACAGCTACAATGGTTATTTGCATATGACTATTTCATGGCCTGGGACCTTTTAAAAGCTCAGAATATTTTTTTTGTCTAAGATTGGAAGCCAGAGAAAATAAGATTTGTGAAACATGAATCTGCCCTATGCTTTAGTGCTTTTTAATATCAAATGAGAGCATTTACTTGTGGAAAATGGTTTTGTACTTGCAACTTACTTATCTATTTATTTACCTATTTATTCATTTCTTTTACTTCACACTTTTCCTCTGAGGGATTTTAGGGCAAATTCCAGGAGAAATTTATTAAGAGAAAATAAGTGAGATAATGAATTAGGACCACAAACACAAATGTAGGTGGCAAATAGAGACAGGAGAAGTCAGTCTCCAAAATATTTACTGGTAGGTGTTTTGAATTTCTTAGATTTCAGTGCTGGTTTTATTTTTCACCTTGCAGTAGCTATGTAAAACAAAGGTATGTGATCAGTAAGAGATTTATTGTGCCCTGTAACAAGAAAACTCAAAGCAACACTAACTTTTTCTGACTGTGCAGCTAGAATGGTCTGTAGTTTTGTTCCCTCAAAGAGGCCACTCTGAGATCGCTTGTTTTATGTCATTTCATAGAATTCTGTGATAAGTAAGTTCCTATAATTAGTTTTCCTTTTACATTCACCAAAAATAAAATTTAGACGTGAAACCAATGTAGAAAATGAATATGATATGTAACAAAATGATAAAGTTCTTATTGAAGGCGTAGGAATTTTGATGGGTATAGTTAAAGACTTTGGTATTAAATATCACAAGTAAATTCATTATAGTTTACAGTTGAGCTGTTGGGAGTTATTAGCACATGCTTAGCAGTCTACATAATAGAAAAAATACATGCAGAAACCCTAGCAATGAATAGAACAAGTACAAGGTAACTACCTAAGCATCAGCCCTAACTACCTCAACAATATGAACATACATTTTACAGGGCGTTTAGGTGACATGCAGCTGTTAATTGGCTAGCTGGCTTTCACATGCTGTCAATTAATCTTTCAAACCATTAAGGCCTGGCATGGCACTAGAGGAAAGCAATCACTGTAATCTTTCAAACTGGGATGCAAAGATTATTCTACTAATTAGTATCTTCTCTTTGCTGAAAGCAATTGAAGTCTGTGTTGGAATAAGCATGCAACTTTTAGTGATTTTCCACAGGCTTCCTTTAATTCTTTTTATATTCCTTTCTCTTTTACACTTTTCTGTTCTTTGATCTTTTCTTAAAGACTTTAAAGTTTTCAATGCAATGCATGGCCATTTCTTTTCAGCTGAAACAGAATTTAATGATCACCAGAGATTCTCATTGAAAAGAATATAGACACTAGAAATTCTGTAAACCTAAAGTTTTATATAAAGTGTTTTAATATCTATCTGTGCATCTCTATCTACCTACCTACCTATCTATAGATAAAAATCTCTATCTCTGTCTATCTATATTCTACCCTTAATTCTGTGAGAATGTATTTCATATTTATTATGGGCAAAGCCCAAAGAGTAATATAGATTGCTGCGGCCACGATCTTCAGCTTAATTTTTAGCAGAGATTGACATAACACAAATGATTATTTAACTACAAGTACAATACATGCAGTGGTGGTACAGCGTGAGGCACCAGGGGGCACATGGCTGAAGTAGAAAGGGAAATTATTTCTGAGAAAGTAGCTTGGAACTGAGTTCCCATAGATGAGTAAGAATAAGCTATGAGAAGGGCTATGTGAATGAAAGCATGGGGGCTAGAGGCATAAATTAAATAAAGCAAAATCATTAAAAGTATTTCCTGTCAAGGCAGAGGATTTCATGTTCACATGCCTGAGAAAGACCAGTTCAGCTATAGCCATGGAGTCTTTTAAAACAGGAAAGAAAACGTCATCACATTCAACCCAATCTCACTCATTGCGGGTTACCTGCAGGACCTCGTGATAAGGGCTTGCTGGAATTCGCATAACTGGACGTAGGCCACGGCCTGGAGTTTTACATTCCATGCTTCTGTGATGGATATGCCTAGTGGCAAAGATATCCAAATACCCAGTCATACTTTATTTCTACCTGTGTCTATTAGGTACCTACTAGAGTATTTCTAAGAGAGAGAGTGGAATCTGAATCAAGAGATCCTCCATATCCCCAGATTGGGCAGGCCCTGTTCAACTGATTATGTTTCCTTCCAAATTTCACACAAAAAAGTAGTGGAACAGCTACATCTTTCCATCTTTTTAAAATCTAGAACTCTATGTTCTGTCCTTGAACAGTAAAACTCCTGGTTTGTGAGCTTTTTAATGCTCAGATACTTCAACTTGCTGTCTGCTTGTCTAGCTGGGACGTAACCTATGGTCATCGTGTGACCCAATCCTGAAACTTGCTTCCTTCTTGTTATATCTACATATATCCTGTTGGTTCTATTTCCCTGGAGAACCATAAGTGATACAGCTGTGAGCTTGCTCATTTCTACACGGTCTACCTAGAGCTGCTCTTTGAACCTCAATAAACCTCATTTCTTTCCTCCTTCTTAAGGATATGCAGACTATGACTACTTAGTGTGTGATTAGAGAAGTCACTCCTTTTTCCAGGAAGGGGAAATACGATAAGCTCGGTAAATAGTATGCAAAGAGAGGAGGGTCCCATGAATAGCACATGTTCTGTTTCAATAAATGCCATAATTTAGGAGGAGTAAAAAGGGCTCAAGCAGGGCAGGTTCCACCTGCTTTCTGCTACGACAGCCAACATGACAGCCTGTAAGACTCCACTTCAGGCCCGGAGTAATGCTAATTAGTTTTATCAAAAAGCCTGGGAGGGGGGCTGGTCCTATAGTTCAATGGATTAAAGTGCCTTCTCAGATAGCCTCAGGGACTAGGGTTCAATCTAAGGCATGCCGTTTTGGCTACATTGAGACTGGACATGGTGGTGCAAGCTTGTAATCCTAGCGCTTGGGAGGCTGAAAACAGGAGGATTACTATGAGTCTGATCTGGGCAGTGAGACCCTGTAGACCCTGTACTAAATACATTAAAGAAAATAAAAAAGCCTGGGGGACCTTGTTCCGTGACCAAAATTAGCAATTAGCAAGATGAACATGTTAATGGTGGAGACCTGGAATCCTGTACATTCAGTCCATTATATCCAATCCTGTATCTTCATTTAACTAAGTCACATGGTTCAGTGGCACATAGTTATTCTGGATCTTCCCCGAACTGCTGGAAGGTTAAAATAGATCCTGAATGCCTGCTACTTCAGAAACAGTGGTGCATAGTTTCATGCAAATGCAGAGCCTATAAACTATAAATCTGCTGTAGAGTAGAGCAGGATCCATTAAAAAGATCCAGCTAACCCAGTTAAACCAGAAGCCCCAGATTAGGGAACAGAGATTACAAAAGTAAGCTTAATGTTTTCTAACAAAAGACAATCCAGTGTTAAAATCAGTGAAGATCTTAAGAATGTATTTGTTTTACTTTAGATTGCTGTTGTTTTTGATAAGAGAGAGTGATGCAATACTAGCCTCTTCCTGAGTTTTGGTTGGAGTATTTCTGGGGAGGGTGAAGAAGTATTCCACACCAATTGCTGAGAAAATCAGATACTATCTAGTTGAAAGATTTGGGGCAAAGATGTATTTCATATAAGAACACTGTGGATAATGGATAGTGAACATAAATTCATGATCATTTTGTGGGAAATTTCCAAAAACAAAAAGGAAAGAGAAATGAAGTCACAGATTGCATTACTATGTAGTAATTGAAATGAACATGATACAGTTATGTTCATAGATATGTGTGTGTGTGTGTGTGTGTGTGTGTGTGTACATATGTGTATTTGTATAGATATAATAATACATGAAGGATTCTGAAAGAGTAACTTTGCATGGCACAGCTGAAGAAATTACAAGCAACCTAAAAATGACTTTTACATATGTGATAAAACCATGTAAAGTGAAAGCCAGAAAATGAATGACAGACAAGGTAGCCAAGGTTCGTTCAGACTGGGGAGAAAGGCAGGCAGGCAATGGGAAGCAAAGTTTGCACCCAGCTTGCTGCTTCAGCCCAAGGTTTTCTTGTGGTGCAGGATTATTAGGTATTTATTTTCTTTTTAAAGATCACCAAGTAAGTATTATAGATTAATGGGAACAATATTCAGTGCGTTCTCCCCCTGCATCTGTACTCTGAGGCTCTTCCTATTAGAAGGGAAGATCTGTTTATTTGCCCATACACTGAGCCTGTGCAGGCCTTGAGACTTGCTTTGATGATAAAAGCTAGCAGAAGTGGTGGTGTGCATGGCCGTTCTTAGACCAAAGCTCCTGAAGGCTTATGCAACTGCTTGCTCTTTTTGCCCTTTACCACCATACTGACAAGAAAACAAGCCTAGCTTGGCCCAAACATGCTGGGGATCCCAGCTCACATGGCTGGAACACCTCCCCACCCTCAGCTGACCCAGGAGTTAGCCCCTCCATGGCCAAGGGAAACAAAGCAAGATGTAGGCTCTTGAGTAAAAACATGATTACTGCTATGCTATTGAGGTCAATGACTAGGAAACATGTCAAAGGCATCATATGTGTACACCTCATACCCCAAAATAATACTGAAGAACGAAAGAAGTATAGAGGTAAGAAAGTGGAGAACAATAAAGACCAAAGGAAAGATACCTCTTTCTAAGTAGCGATACAGACTGCTATGAGGATAAGAGTACACACAAATTTGTAATGTTCAATGAGACTCACTGCAAGTTCGACATCCACAGGGCTGAGTTTTCTATTGCTAAGCCATTTTCAGAGGAGCAGCCGCCTACACTGAGCCATCTCACTGCAGTTCCTACAGATTCAACTTGCCAGAATATATTCCAGAGAGGCACGACAGAGACATGACATAGCTAGACATTTGGCCCTACATTGGGACAAAGTCCTAGAATAAATATATTGGAAGAGTGAATAGAATTGTTGAGGTTATTAGTTTGTGGGCTTTACTGATATGGAAACTGAGTTTTGGCAAGCTGATTTGTTCACAGTCTGTCTGTTAGGCTCTATATTCCAAGCATCTTTCTGTAAATTCTTTGTCAAAGAAGTAGCAACTAGCACTGTAGTGACTTTGAAGCCCAATAATTTTGAGAGAAGGTGCCTCTTTTTTTCCAACCCTCTTCCCTCTTAGATATTTAAAGAACGCGGGCCTTGATGTGGAGCCTCACAGCTCTCGTCCAGCACTTGGGAGATGGAGGCAAAAAGATTGACATGATTTTGAGGCTACTCTGGGCTGCATAACCCTGTCTCAAAAGAAAACAGGACCAATAAAAAAAAAATGTAGGGAGTGTAGGAAGGGACCGAGAGGAAAAGCATTTCTAAGTAAAAACAAGCCTTCATCCTGGCTCTTTTTGCTTCAGTGACTCTCAGGTAAAGAGAAGCGGAAAAAAAAAAAAAAAAAAAAAAAAAAGGAAAGAAAAAGAAAACTGATCCTTTTAGGAATTTGAAGGTAAATTTGAAACTAGATGGTAGCATTTATCAACTCAAGTATACAGTTCAGCAGAATTCTTAGACTTCTTTTCTGCAGGAACAAGAAAGAAAGATTTCCCAAGAGATAAAAAATGACAGTTGTGACCCTGAAGGATCATTTTATTTGAGCATTGGAGCAAGACCAGGTAGAGCATCTCAGCTGTCCCATGCAAGGGGTACTTGTGCATTTTAAGTGAGGAACCATCAGAGGACTGTTGATAACTTCCACGTTAGAATAGTCACTATAGGAAGAAAATAAATAAGGGTATTCGCACATGAAACTTTCTTGGACTATTTGCTTTACCGTCCAGTGTTGTGACCCACTTTTAAAATGTAAAACTCAACAAGGGACAGCTGTGTATGGTATTTGGAGATGCCTCCTAACCATTGTATAATACAAAAATATTTTGTGTATATTTCCTAGGGCTTCAATCAGTTGTTTCTGACCTTCCAACTAATAGTGAATATTTTTTTAAGAATACCAAAAGCTGATTATACAGTTAAGTTAACTGGGAAATGACATGGAGAGGGACATAATATCATCTATAACAAAGGTTTACTTAAGATACAACATGGAATAGTGAATGATTTTCTGTGTTTTTTTTTTTTAATTTTAGGACAGCATCTACAGGGTGTACAGGGTCTACAGGGTCTCACTACTATATCAGACTCATAGTGATCCTCCTGTTTACAGCCTCCCAAGTGCTGAGATTACATATGTGTACCACCACACCCAGTCTCAATCTCCGCCTCAGCCCACCCTGGTGGCGGGGCCAACATGATTCTCTGTGTTTTTGAAAAGTTGTCTCACCCTCCCTGCCAGTAGTTCCAATACAGTTAATTCAACATCTCCTTCAAAATACCAGCCAGTGCCTTTACTGTGGGCACCACCTTTCTTTGGCAGTAACCTTGCAATTTTGTGATTTGAAAGTTCCTGTCTCAAAGTATTAACCTTCCAAGTATCATATGCATTTTATAATAAACACTTTCAACAATTCCCCCATCAATAAATATTTTAATGATGAAGTACAGAGACTGTTAGATGTGAGAGGACTTAGGATGCACAGAAATATTGATTCAGCATTGTTGAATTATACTGCATGTCAAAACATGCATAAACCCTGTTTATCTCTGAGACCGGTCTATAAACTAGCTTGGGGTGTTCCAGCCATGGACTTGGAAAGTCCTATTGTTTTTGTTAATAATAAAACAGCACTGGGGGATTCACTTCTGAAACGAAGTATGGAACTTTTCTTTCAGTGTCTACACCAGCCTGTGAGCTCAGGAGGAGCACAGGGCATCTGCTCACTGCTGGGTTCAGGTCCAGGTAGAGAGACAGTGCTTTATTCTGTGAGCTTCCTACCACTCGGTTCAACCAAACGTGAAGGGCACAAAATTATCAATAGTGGCAGAGGAGGAAGTGACCTCCGAAATCCAAAACTGGAGAAAAAACTGGACAACTTGATAACATAGTGTTTTGAAATAAATTTAAAATATTTCCCAATGCAGATCTTTCTGAATTGAACTCTGTTTTCTTGGCCCTTTTGACTGGACAATGAAAAATGTCTAAGAACATTAGTGACAGAGACACTAATAATGTTTGTCGGGTGTTAACACCCACTTTGGGTCAGATATATGATTAGGAAAGTGATATGGTTATTATTACTTCTTTGTATGATTTCTTGTTAATTTTTACACGAGTAAGAAAGAGCTAACAAGTTTAACAGAATTAAATTTAAAAAAAAGTAAATTAACTTGATTGTTTACTATTGTGCTACATTTGACAAATAGATTATTAAAATCTTATAATGGTCTAAAAAAGAATTATAATAAAACTAATAGCTCTTTCCTTCCACACACTTAAAGTACTGCTCTATAGATGAGACTACTTTGTACTATTTCAGGCGTTTCATTGGTTATTAACAGTAAATTTTGAATTCAAAAATGAGTTCTATTTTGCCTGTTTTTGACTTGCCAGTATAGGAGACTAAGATTTTATGTTGTTATCTTTTAAATTAGTTAACTAACACATGGTGTAAGATTATCCCAAAAGTTAGTGGTGTAAAATGAGAATCATTTGTCATCTCACAGTTTCTGAGTGTTACATCCCAGAGAGCACAGGCTCTTTGGTTTGGCCTCATGATGTCTCAGGAAGTGGGTGTATCATTGCACCAGGGCCATTGGAAGCTCTGCCCAGTGGCTGTATGGTGTCACCATAGGCTCACTCACAGGGCTCACTTGAGGGGCTCTCCTTTTCTAAGTCATACCCTGTATACTCAGTCCACTACAGCGAGCAACTGTAGAGCAGGCACATAGTAATATGGGTTCATAAAAAGCAATGTAACTTCATATATCCTCATTTTTAATATGGTATTTGCTCATTTCTATAATGCCCTGCTAGTCATTCAGAAAGATCTTGCATGTGATGCAAGCAGGGGCTACACAAAGAGCTGAAGAACAGGGCGAAGGGCGCTGGAGCCACTCTGGGGCCTGAAGGCCACACTGCCCGCACTCTGTCCCTGAGCTTCCCGCCTACTGCAATTTCACTTTCCTTCTTTAATAAAAAGTTAATTATCTCTAATTTTGTTTATCTGTGCTCATATTATGTCATTATGGCTATAAGAACTAAAATCTTGTAATTTCATGAGTCTACAAATATGTATATTAACCTGTCAGAGTGTAGAATCCTAGGGTGACATTTTTATTTTCTGTCACAATTTTAAAGATATTGCTCAATTTTTGTGTTTATTTTTAGGTTGCTTTTTGAACATGTTTTTCCTATCCCCAATTTTTCCAAATTTTATCCTGGAAAATTTTAAGATCTTCTCTTTATTTTGAATGTTTTGAAGAGTGGTGGATGTCATGGGACTCTAGACACATTATAGAATTCTGAGTTAAATTTAATTTCTGATAAAGAATAACTATTTTTCATCAAAGGATGTCCCAAATACTACATGAAATTATTAACTGAAAAGACTGTTATTTATTTGAAATTCCAATTTCACTGGGTGTCTTGTGTTTTTATTTATTAAATCTGCCGTTGATATTTCGCATGGCCCTCCCTCCCTCTCTTCCTCCCTGTCTCCCTCCCTCCTCCTGCCCACCCACTGCCCCCACCCGCCACCTGCCAGCCTACCTTCCAACCTGCTTCCCTCCCTCAGCCCATCCCTCCCTCCCTTCTTTCCTACCTCTACCTTTCTTCCTTATCTTCCCTTCTTTGTTTTCTCCTTTCCTTATCACCTTCTTCTCTCTTCTAGCTAGAAAACATTTTCTTCATCTTAGGTTAAAACTGTTATCCCAGAATATAATAGAGTGTGATTTAAACACCTGACACTTATATCTACTGTTCTGGAGACTGAAAGCCCTAGGTGAAGATGCTGCCAGGCCTGGTGTCATCTCCTGAGGATCCCATCTTGAACCGCGGGTGACCACTGTATGCTTACATGGCTTCTTGGTGGCAGTGGAAGGGAAGGCAAGTACGAGGGAGCTTTCCCATCTCCTCTAGTAAAGGCTGCACATCTGGGGCTCAGTTAGTCCAGGATGCCTCCAGCTTCTAGTCCTCTCACATTAGTGACTGGGATTGTAACTTATGGGTTTGGAGAGGGAGTGCTACAAATACTAAATCCATAATAATGCTATGATTCCATTTAGGGATGTTAAACAGAGGTGATTTCTAAAGTATCTTCATCCCTTCATTTTCAATTCAGTGCCTCACCCTCAATCTCTCCTCTGGGAAGCCAGAAAGATTTCTCTTACTCTGAGTGGCAGAGATAGGGCAGAGGTTTCTGAGTTCTCTTAGTTAGTCTCTCCACCTTGTCCTGCTTCAGACAGTTCCCGTACACCACTTTCCCACAGCTCTGCCCTAATTGGCACATAGATCCATGGCTGTGCCTGATCTTTCAGAGTTTTTGAAAGAGTTTTTGCTGCTGCTGGTGTGAGTTTGAAGAATCTGAGCAGAAGACAGAAATGGGTTTAGACATGTCAGAAATACATTATCCCTCACAAGAAATGACTATGAGCGAAATGAGAAGGCAAGTAAAGGGGGCTGGGAGAAGCAGGGCACCCTTCATGCTGGCCTCATACTTTCAAAGGAGAGAGAAAAAGAAAATCAAATGAAAGCATCTTGGACAGCCATGCACCTCAGAAAATGTTTTGCAGTCATGTGCCATTGATGTAGCCAAAGTTAGCCCTCGAGAGTCGTATTCCATCTCCTGCAACCTAATGAACCCTAGTGTCCCTGGCAGGGTCATTTCTTGGCCAGAAGCAGGGACGGCATGGAGGGAGTGTGGCTTCCACCTGAAGGCAGAGGTGCGTTTCAGCGGCTACCGTTTAGACTCCACACCAGGCGGTCCGAGGGGCGTGTTTCCTTGACTCCACACCAGGAGGTCCGAGGGGCGTGTTTCCTTGGCCACCTACTGTGCCTCCCATTTGCTCTACTCCTATGCTGGGAGTGCATGTGTTTCCTACTGTCTTTCTAGTGGACTTTCAAGAAGGGTCACCAGCAATGCTATTTGTTCTACCCTATTTGTTATTATTAATTAATTAATTTAGTGTGTGTGTGTGTGTGTGTGTGTGTGTGTGTGTGTGTGGTACCAGGGATTGAACTCAGCACCTTGCACTTGCCAGGCAAGCGCTTATTCTACTGAGCTATCTTCTTGGCTCCTAAGTAAATTATTATTATTTTTTGCACCCTATTTGAATAGGCATTTCATGCTAAATGAGTTTTACAAAACTGATTCTAATAAACTGTTAACTGTGTAGCCAAGAAAAGCCAATGTAGAGTACAGACATCCCTATGATTGTGATGTTTTCTCCAATTATGTATTTTACCTTCTAGAAAGGTGCAGTACTTTCAAAATTACAATTTATCAGATGGAAACAATTAGTGGCTGTAATTGAAGTTTTAAACTGGCATAGTAACTAGGGGGCATACTGCAGTCCCCACTGTATAGATGAAGAAATGAGATGCTGTAGAAGGGAAGCAGATTTTTAAAGGTCACCCAGCTCGTTAGTGGTGAAGCAGTGATTTGGAAACCCTGACCTCAGAGCCCACTGCTGCGCCCTGAGAAATGCTTCCCAGTCCATCGTCTGCTTGAATGGCACGCTTTATTTATCCAGGGAGAAACGTAAATTTGGTTGTTGTATAAAGAGGCGTTTTAGGACCAGCTGACGATCTACTAATTTATGACCAGTTTTTATTTATTAAAAAAAAAATTAAATGTTTTGTGTTTTCCTTCAAAACTTTTATATAACAAATAATGCCCAAATCTTAGGGGATTAAAATAACAATAATCATTTAGCTGCAATGGTTGGTGGGGGTCAGAAATTCAGGAAGCATTCAATAAGAGTAGCTTGTCCCTCATGTGTTATAGAGAGTGAGTTGTGAGAAACATAGGCTGAAGGATAGAACTGTTTAAGGGTCACTCTGCCTTCCAGATGGCCTTTCGTGTTGGCTAGTGACAAGGGAGTGATGTGTTGTTTGATGCTCCTCTCCGTGTAGCTGGCTTTCCTCCCAAGCACTGGGAAGATTTTGTGATAAACATTCTGACAAAGCAAGAAGACTATCATCTCCATTTTCTCTGCTTCTGGAAGTTGCATAGCATTATTTATACTACATTCTCTTGGTTGAGGAAGGAATGCAATTCTTCCCAGGTCTAAGGTTTAAGGGAAAGAAGTTAGGCTCCCCTCTTAGTGCAGGTATGTCAACATCTGCCACGTTGAAAGGGCTAATTCTCCGGTCTATTCATCAATTACCTATCTATATCTTTGTGTGGTAATTTCCGGAAGATGCATTCAGATGCAACCCCAAAATGCAAGCTAGATAAGATATAATTTATACTAGCTAGATAGTGCACTGCAAACTGCTTAATATGTGCACCATTTTTGGGTAATATTTTATAAATCATTCAGAGTATTACCACTTTAAAATGGGAAAGCCATCAAGGAAAATTAATATTCTGTTAAGACGTGGCTAGTAGGGGCAGTTTCTCATGATTTAGGGTTGCTGTATCTCATTTCATAAGATGTCATCTCTATGGAGAATGATGTAATGGCAAGTGACTGGATTTTGGAAGAGACACAGTGGGCTTTAGAGCTCAGTTTTTAACCTTCAGCAAGTCATTTAATTTCTCTAATCCTTAGCTGTCTCTCTGGGTGAGTGGATAATACTACCTAGCATGTAGAAAGGTAGGATTGATTAAACGAAATATTCATACAAATATAGGGTACACTTTGTGTGTCATATATCCTTCCATGTAGAAACAGTTTCCTTTAAAGAACACTTCATTTTGAAAGAGTCCATGAAAAGAGAAAAAATAATTTCCAAGCTGTAATTTTTCTCTCATATAGATTTCAAGTAAGGTATGCTCAAAATGTCATTAGGAAGATATGAAAATATGTTGGATTGCATAACATTTATATGTCTTGGGGTATACAGATTTGAGATGAGCATCAAAGTAATATCTGGGAAAGTGGATTGGGGAATACATTTTTTAAAAAATGAATTTAAGGCAGGGTCTAGGGGATGTTCAGGGTCTCACTACGTAGATCAGACTCATAATGATTCTTCTGTTTTCAACCTCCCAAGTTCTGGGATTACAGGCATGTACCACCATGCCTAATCTCAACTGCCATTTCAGCACATCCGCAGGGCAGCACCAGCATGATGTGCTGGGGTTAGAACTTCCACCACTGCACTCGGCCAAAGTAGGTGCTTCAATCCACTGGGCTATCTGGCTGGCCCTAAAATTTGTTTCAGTTTTTTTTTTTTTTCTTTTATGTATTTGAAGTACAGGGTCTACAAGGTCTCACTATGCATATAGGACTCATAGTGATCCTCCTGTTTTCAGCCTCCCAACTGCTGGGATTACAGGCACACACCACTACACCCAATCTAAGGAATACTTATTCAGTATTTATTGAGTTTTTGTTAAATACTAGACTGAAGGTTGGGCACTGGTCATAAAATATTTAGAAGAAAGCCAGACACAACATATACTTCATAATAGGCACATAATGAACAAATGTATACTCAAGTCGTAGATTTACTGTTTCTTATATTTATGTTGCTCTCCTGTCCTTTTTCACACTTTTGTGTTTCTTTCTGTATTCAGTACAGTTCTTTGAATTGCTTTATTGCTTCACATATTCATTCCATAGAATGATGATCGAAGTTTTTGTTTTCCATCCATTTATTTTAGAATTTGTGTGGCGTCAGAGAACAGCTGCCTCACTGGAAGGCACAGAAAGTTTGTGTCGTGTGTCTAGCACTGAACACCAGCAGCTTGCTGAGCCTGAGTTACATTTAAAGCACCGTGAGCTCTAAGGGAATTCTGGGCACACACAGAGTACAAAGACGGACGTTGTTTCTCACACACTTAACATACTGCTCACTACACTTTTAATCTAGCCTCCTGCTTCATGGAATCAAGAAGCAAATGTGGAAGAGAGAGTGTACCATCATCCAGAGTGAAGACTCGGGCAGCTTTCCGCCCCTGGTGTGCTGAGCTCTTCCTGTGAGATGGTTTTGCCCACATTCTTGAATGCTGATTCTTGGAATAGTGGGGGAGAGTGTCAGATTTTTCAGAGCCCTAATTGTCTATCACTTTCTCTATAGTAATTCATTTTCCCTGATGCTCACCTTTCACATACCCTCAACTCTCTGTATTTTCATCGGGATCCTTTTCACCCCAAAAGGTAATTTTTGTCAATATTCTGGTATCCCATAATCTTTGAATTCTAGGGAGTTGAGGAAGGAGGATTATAAATTCAAGCTCAGTTTGAGAGATTTAATGAGAAATTGTCTCAAAATTAAAAAAAAAATATACAGATTAGTGTGAGCAGGAGATGTTGTCCTGTGTGAATACCCTAGGTTCATTCTCCAGTACTAAAAAAAATCTGAAATCATTGAATGAATATAATGCTTTATTTTACAGAAAATATTGCCCAGGAGCTTTAGAAGGAGGTTTCTAGATGCCAAGTGACTGAAGAGAATGCACCAAGTGCTTTAGTTCTGTTATAGTCACAAAACATAGACTCAACCATTCGAGTGTTTTGTGGAAGAGGGATTTGTATGAATTTTTTATATGAAGTGTAACACAATACTCAGTATATTTCCTCTTGACTTTCAAGTACTGATCAGCTAAGCTGTAATCAATATTTTATTACCTTGCCCTTTTTTATTTATTTTGGTGAAATTTATTTTGACTGGGATAACAAAGGAAGAGATAATCACTACTCATGTACTGACATTAAGCAGTTCAGTAACTGTCTTGGCGAAAATATCTGCCATTGACACTGTTTTATTTCCCATTTCTAAGTGAATTGTGTCAAATGCAGTGATGTTGAAAACGCTCAAAGCACTTTAATTAAAGTGAAGCACAACTTTTGGCTGCACCAACCTTTTAATGGAGAATTATCAGTAATGTTTACTAATTTTTACCTTTTTTAAAGTTCTGATATTCTTATTTATTGTGTTCTGTTTCATGTATCCACATGGACATTTTGGAAGCTGGGTTTTGTGATAAAGGAAAAGAATGAGGAAGAGTAGGAGTTTAAGGAGAAACAAATAAAACAAATAACAAAACCCTACTAGCTTTGAACGTAGACCACTGTCATATGTTGACTTATTTTTTAGCTCTGAGATAGTAGCCAGCTTGCTAAATCTGTCTTGTATTTATTTTTAAACCCATAAACCAAGTTACTTCTGAGTAAAAATGAGAACATTATGCAGTGAATACAAAAAGTGCTTAAGTAAATGCTCTATTTTTTTCCTTCACGTCACCTAGGTAGTTGCATATTGGCAAAATTCAATATACATATATATTCCTTTTATGTATTTGGTACACAGTCTCACTACAGAGCTCAGACTCATAGTGTTCCTCCTGCTTTCAGCCTCCTCAGCATTGGGATTACAGGTGTGAGCCACAAAGCCTGGTCCTGGTCATTGGCTCAGAGTGCCTGGGGGGCGGGATCAGTGCAGCATGTGATACTGGGGGTTGAACCCTGGTCCCTGCGCATGCCTAAGCAGGCAACTTAGTCTACTGGAGTTTCACCCTGCATTGAGAAGCCAAAAGAGAGCACATTATACTAATTTGTTTTACTAGAATTTTCATTAAGTTGATAGATAGATTCGACATGCACATCAAAATGGTTTCTCCAAAGGGGAAAATTCAGATTATTTATTTAAAAGTACTTATTGAGTATAATGGCTTCAAGGCACTGTGGGGAGAGTTCTCCTGGAAGCCTCAGAAATTAATAAAATGCAAATGTGGAAAAGCAGAAGTCAACCATGGGGAAGTACACACATGAAGGCTATGAGAAGGTGGGCAATGTCAAAGGGGTTTTCAGGAAAATACAGTAAACGAAAAGGAGATGGCATGTTAAGGTGTATTTTACGCCTGTATCATAAATTTTAATCCGAGGAGGTGGAGCACCATTTACAGAAGAGAAGTCAGCACCAACACTGCCCAGAAGTTAACAGCTAGGGCAGCAGAGGACTGTTTTGTTGATAAGAATTTTGAAACATCACCTTCAGAATACTTATTTCATCTTATTTGCTTACCATATATTTCAAAATTTGGAATAAGCCATAGGTGCAGAGGAATTAATGAGGATTTCTGAGGAGAGAACGGACACTTCTTAAAATAAAAGTTAGAATTCGTATTTTGAACCCCTACTGTAGCATTATGTGAAGTGAAAGAAGCAAGTCATTAAAAGCTAAATGTTGACTTCACTCCAGTACCATACCAAAATCATAACAATAGAATGTTTATATTGAGGGCGTGGAAGTCGATTGAAGGAAGGGACATTTATATTTTAATGAGCATATTTATTGAGTATTACAAGAGGAAAAGTATTTGGAGGTAGATGATAGTAATAGTTGCATATCAGAAATACATTTAATTCTACTGAAATGTACACTTTAAAGTGGTTAAGGTGGTAAAAATTATATTGCATGTGTTATATCATGTTTGACATCAAAAGACCAAAAATAACCCTAGAATGTTTTTAGAAAAAATGATTGAGACTTTAATAAAATATAGGTGGCTGTGACATTGAGCTTACTGTTTCTGCTTCATGTTAGACAGAAAGAATGAAAGAGTAGGGGAAGCAAAGCATTTGCCGGATATAAGATGTGAGGATGAATACTGATTCCTCCATGCGTCCAGGCTTTGATATCATGCGTGCAGCAAATCGACTAAATCTTAGTGACTGCACTGGAAGTTGATGTGTGAAAATATAATTAGAGCATATTATGATAATTGTTCGGGACCGAGGTGTTTCTTAAAGATTTGATGAATAAATAAGGGAACATATTAATGCAGAAAATAAAGAAAAAAACACAATTGGTTTCTTTTATTAATTTTACTGAGAAACAAATAGCTATGAGACAGTTTCAAAGCAGGTTAATAGGACAGTTATAATAATACACTGTATATTGTTGTCTTTGTAGAAGTTATTCATAGTACAAGATGCAGACATAATATCCTGTCTGAACACTATTAGTACAAATCTCTCTTCTCATTGAATCAAGAGAAAGTAGCTGAAATCTAGTCTAGCTATTTTGTATATACAGATAAAAAATGGTCCTTCATTTATATCTCCCTTTTCTGTTTAGTTTTATCAGAGATGGGTATTCCATTGCCAATTAAATATTGTAGGTGCACGAATTCAGCAAAATAATCCAATATAGTCCTGTAGCCCATAATAGTAGTGGGTTCTCTATATGACTGGCAGTATCAGAAGTTGTTGACTTGAGCCTTTTACAGCTCAGCATATTAATATGGCTTTACTTTTTATACTTAATTTTTATACTTTTCTGCTAGATGGTTAACACCAAGGTAAAACAAGACCTATATAACAAGGAATGTAACTTTTGTATCTCATAAGGTCAGTCAAATCCCCTCAGGATTTACCGTGAAACCCTGTACCGCAGTTTGTAGGTCCTTTGTCAGTGTCAGCCATGTGGATGAGTCATGGC
>NDGM011149313.1:0-26001 GCA_002564305.1 Octomys mimax | reverse complement strand
AATTATTATTTTACATATATTTATATATTATATATATATATTTGAAATATATACACATGTTGCACAGTATTTTTATTTCACTTAAAATCATTACATTTTACCCACAGTTTTATTTGCATTGAAATCAGTTTTGTTTGTTCTTTTCTCATCTGGAGAGTGGGCAAATATTTTTAAACAGGTAAATACAGATAACAGTTACATATGGGTAGTCCATTTAACACAGTGGCTTTTAACTTGGGCTAGTTTGCCCCAAAGGACAAATAGTCACACATGGTGACATTTTGGTTGTTGTGGGTGGAATGGTGGTGGGGCTGACTTCTAATTGGTAAAACATGAAGATGCTGCTAAACATACTGAAATGCGGAGTGTAGTTCTGTACAAGAACTATGTAGCTCAAAATATCTGTATGGCTAGAGATGAATAAAGATTATTTAACAAAATAAAAGTCTACCATTTTCGGGCCGGCCTGATTATTCAGTGGACTAAAGTGCCTGCTTAGGCAGAGTGCAGCAGCTGGGCTTTGAGCCTCAGCATGTCGTGCCAGCCTACCACCAGGCACGCTGAGAGGGCGATTGAGCCTGGGCAGGGTGGTGCACACATGTAATCATAGCACTTGGGAGGCTGAAAACAGGAGGATCACTACGAGTCTGATCTGTCTAGTGAGATTCTATAGACGCTGTAGGCCCTACCCTAAATACATAAAATAAAGACTACCATTCTGAATATCTAGGCAGATGTAACTGTTATCATAAATGAAAGTGAAAAGTGTTCTGAATCAATGTCATATTTGTATTTGGTATACAAGTTTCACTGTCTTTTAGCACTGTAGCTTTTTACAAAATGTCTAGTACAGATGTTCACGGGATACTCTGACTCACACGATAATGATAAAGTTTCATTTATAACAATTGTAATTGCTTATTCTGCTCTTCCGAGACCCAACTAAAGGTTAAAATTGAAAATGAAGTTATCTTAAACATTACTCTCTCATTCACTTCTTTAATTTCCCACTTCCTCTGTGGCCTTTCAGGAAATTCTTTCTTCTTATATTAGTATTGAGGTTCTCAATTAATGTTTGAATATTTGAATCACTTGTGAAATTTTTTAAATTGTGGATGCTTGTGTCTCATTGCCAGAAATTTCCATTTTATTGGTTTGGGGTGAGGTCTGAGCACAGGTATTTAAAAAAGTTTCCATGTTATCCTGACATGTGTCAAGATTTTTAAAACACTACCTTTGTGCATTCTCTTCAGCTACATTTATCAGTGACGGTTGTGACATTTTAATTATGAAAGGGCTTTATTTTATTTTATTTATTTATTTAGTTTTGCCCCAAATGCTTTTAGGGCAGGTTTAGCTGGCTTGAGTTGTGGGAATCGAACCACAGCAACCTGAGCCTGACTGCTTGTTGAAGCAACCACTTAAATAACTGAGCTAAGGGGCAGGCCCCCTGAAAGGGTTTTATTTTTAAACAAAGGTTGTGAAATTAGCATTAAATGATACACTGTAAAGTGATTTTCAGAAATAAATAGCTAAATACCAAATAGAGTCTCATTTTGTTCCAGGAAAATTATTTTATTAAGATATACTCTTCCTCCATCACCTTGATTAATGTTACAATGATCCTACTAGCATGATTTCATGAAAGGGTCTGTAGTACTTTTTTTAATCTCTAGATTTTTATCCTAATACCTAGGCATTTTATGTAAACTATCAATGTTAAGAAGTTCACATATTAAAAATAACTTTATTGTTGCTTTCTGTGTTCTAGATTCTGCATAGAACTCTATCTAAATCATGTCATCCATTTTTCAAAAGAGATTAGTGAGGAGGTCATTAGTTTTCTCCTTTAGAGATAAACAGAGTGGATTCAGATGTGAAATAATAACTGACTGTGTGGGCCAAAGCTCCTACACAGCAGAGCCAGAATAGGAATGTCTGTCCCAACATAATGTTTGTATGGTTTTAGTCACTGTTGTGTAAACTCATCCCGAGGCTGAGCCCCACTGAATAGTTGGCAGTGCGTGGGGAAGAGACCACAGAAACCCATGAAGAAGGAAAGCAGAAAAGGGCTGTGTATACAATATCTTTTCGCTTTAGGCTGTCTTCAGGATCCACCCACATCTCTTCTATCTCCGGGTTTTACTCGTGCTCACTAGAGAAACCCCACTGCATAAAATGTTTGTAGAGACTAGTTTGCATGTAGGTCATCCCTGCTCAGATACAAGGCAGATATTTCACAGCAGCATCCTTAGGGAAGTTCCTGGAGTCCATGGTTAGGAGAACACATCTACAGTGTGATCAGCGGAGCTCTACCTTTTCCCACTTTTCCATTGATTCCACTTGCAGTGCCGTGTGTGGGGTCCTTCTGCTGAGAGCAAGGGCAATAATCTTGAGGGTACTGATAAACTGAAGCAAATATGGAAGGTATGTGTGGGAGAGAAAGCTGACAAACCCAGCTTTGCAGCACCGGCTAAGTAGTTACTGAGAAAGTACAGATCTGAGATGGAGAAATCACATTACTATGGCCTTTTCTAGACCCAACCTTTGAGCTCCCACACTGCTCCTTCAAGCAAAAAACACGTGCAAAGCTTCTCTAAGCTTCTGGATGCTCTGTCTCTTGCCCTGTCTCTTTCTGAGTGATTCTGTTTCCAGATCCTGCCGAGCTATTAGATCTCCTCATGAAAGCATTTTTTCCATTTACCGTGGTCATAGGGCTGTACAGCTCTTCGAATTTGGCATTGGCATTTTCTTGTTAGGTACGGCCAGAACTCATTCGCCATGTAGTTCTCAGTAGGAGTCATTATTCTACACAAGGTTAGGACAGTACTGTGCACTCCCGTGACCAGCTGCACCAAATGTCTTCACAGACAAAGCAGCAATGGTGGATTACATCTTGGCATCACTGCCTTCATGGATAAATACTGCTCTGAAGAACACAGTATTCTTCAGTCAGTTGCGCTGGCATTCAACAGACAGTTGGTTCCACAAATCCTTTTTATCTGATCTTCGAGCATATTTTTAAGAAATAATAAGCCTGGAACAAATGGAATGATTTAATTTGTTGGAAAATAAGCTTTATTCTGTTTCGCCATTATTAATTGTTTATACATTGTATTCAAGATATTTGAATAAAAAGATTTATTGTAAAACCGACTTAAATCCAAAAAATCATCAACCTTTTCTTTGTAATCTTTATTGCAGAATAGTGTGACCTAGAAGAAACTATAGTATCCAGAAAATGTTTTATCATGCTAAATTTAAAAAGAAAAACAGGAAAAAAGAATATAAAGAAGAATGAAGACGAATTTTAAGAAGCACTATAAAGTTAGAATAGGTCTAGGTGGAGGACTTAGTGCTTTGGAATCCATTTAGAAAGGTAGAGCAGCTTTTTCATGAAAGAAATTAGTGTCTCCCTGAAGATATGAGAGTACAGAGGGCTTGAGAAAAATAGCAGAATAATTATAGACAGAGATTTGGAAAGGGGTTTCTTTTAACTATTCTTTAGGGCTTGATTAATTACTTACTTATTGCTGAAGACAGAAGAGAAAGACAAGAACAGTGATTTTAATGGTGAAAGTGAGACGGCAGTTAGATAGTTCTTGCTAAGAGAGTAGTGATGTGCTAAAAATGTAAATGTTTCCATTTAGCTAACCCCTCTCAATTCCCAGTGGCAGGAAGACCTTGAGATTTCCTTGGCTGCTCTAGATTTCAATGAGATATTTAGCACTCAGAAGAGAACGCTAATCTCACTTATTGCATTTCACATTGCAGCAATTAGGGCAGTTAGACAATGATCAGGCACAGTTTACCAGTGCGTCCCCAGTAACCCAGACATTTGTGTTTATGGATTTAATGTGGATTAGAATACATAGTTGTTGAATATTAATGGATTAATCAATTCTATTAAATCTGTGTGTCTTAATTACGTTTCTTGAGACTAAATATGCAACATCCATAAGTTAAGAGAGGTTTGACTCCCAGTTTGCAGAGGTTTCAGTCCATCACTGGCTGGCTTCAAGGCAGCGTGGCAGAGCAGACAGGCCTCACATAAGAGAAATAGGTAGTAGGTAGCACAATGAAATAATTCATGGCACACAGTAGGTAGCAAAACCTTAACAATGTCCTTCTGTCCTTTGCATATTATCCAGGCAACTCAGGGCAAGCAGCTCTCACACCCTTAATCCTAGTGCCTTTGAGCCTAGCATTGTACCATAAATTAATTTCAGGGTCACGTACTCGGGATCCAACCACTTCTGAAAAAGCTCCATTGGTTGCTTCATGAGGCTTTGGAGAAGATCTAAACACAGTAATAACACAATGTGGTCTATTTTACTTGTAAATGTATATGTAGGCTCTGACTGTGTTTGTAGACATTTTACTCAAGAGTAACAGAGAATAGTTTCGCTGTGACATCATCTTGAGAGAAAAGCCATGCTGCTTTTGGTGAGGGCTGATGTCATTATCTTCTGGATACCATATAGGCAAGTTTCTGGTGAGAACTGGATCTTTACATCTCCATATAAAGATAAAGCATAAATGCTAGCTTCGCGGGTCTAAAGTATAATGAACAAAGAAGCAAAAGCTTGGTGCTCAGAGTGGGGATTGCACACACTATACATACTATCATTTGTCAGTGTCTCAGTTAGTTTTATTCTTGCTGAACAAAATACCAAAATGCCCACAAGTTAAAGAAATGAAATTTTATTTAAGTTCACAGTTTGTAGAGAGCTTCAGTCCATAGTTAGCTGGCCCCAGTGCAGCATGGCACAGCAGAAGGGCATTGCAGAGGAGAAATAGGCCATGGAAAGCAGGCAAGCAGGCGGGAGACAGTGAAGCAGCAAGCACCAGCAAAGCTTCCTTTCCTTTCTCTCTTTATATTCCATAAATATATGGATAACCTTATGTATAACCATATTAGTCGGTGCCACACATACCCAGGTTGAAGCTTGCATTATCCACATATAGAACTATGCTGATTCCATTAAGGAGACTAGTTTGCTACTGCATAGTTTTAGTCCTGATTTCACATGCTGTAGACACAGCCATATATGAAAAGCCCCACTTGTGACTGCCTGAGGCTTTTTCAGATATCTAGACATAATCTATAACATTGAGCCCCAGGGTTCCTGTATGCAAAATACATTTAGTCCATCTTGAGCATTACCAAAGTCCTAACAGTTTCATCACTGCACAGAAGTCCAAGTCCAAAGTGTCCTCTGAAATTAAAGGCAAACTTTGAGCTGAGAGCCCCTGCCTCCATAGAAATTAAAGTTAAACATTTGCAATATACAATGATACAAGATAATTATTTCTCTTCCAAAAGGTAGAGATAGGGAGATAGAAAGGAATAAGAAAAAGCAAGCCCAAAACCTGTCAGGGCAACATTAAGTCCCATAGTTCCATGTCCAGCATACAGGGCAATTTATGACAGGATGTGAACACAAGCCAAATCGCTTTGTGGCTCCACTACTACAACACTGTTTGTGGTTGAAGCTTTCATTGCTTCTCCTTTGAGCTGGCAATGCACTCTGCAGTTTTCCTCAGATGATCCAGGGATCCATGTTCCTGGCATCTCCAACCTTTTGGAGTCTTTAGAGCATCTTATCTTTACGCTCACAAGTTCACAAAGGCCCTCTTGGGCCCACTGCTTGGCCTTCTAGGCCTTCTTCTGAAATTTAAATGAACCTCTCTGTGACCCCATAACTCTTCCATTCTCTAAGAAGAGCCTAAAACCAGTATTACACATATAATGCAAAAATATGCTACTAGGGGCCTGGGCTATAGCTCAGGACACAGCACCTTTCTGCAAGCATGAAGTCCTAAGTTTGATTTACAGTACTGAAAAAGTCTGCCACCAGTTAGAACAGTAGGCAGGCTTCCTTCTCTCTTGACTATTGGGATTGAGTGCCTGGATTGCTGAGCTCTGAACCAAATCCTGAGGTGTAAATGCCCTAGGCAGCCACAATTCTGGAGCAAGGGTCTCTTTTCAAGGCAAAGCCTCACAATTTTGAGATTTCAAAGGCTAGAGTGCTTCAAGTTATTGTGAGGTCCTCAGGTCATCTCTTCCATTGTGCTATTCCTTTTCAATAAACAAATTCTTTTCTGTTGCATCTTTGCAGTCTGCAAATTCATCAGAGTCTCCTTTCTGGCCAAACTTAAAATGTTTTAACTCCATCTACTGGGCTCTTTGCAAGTTGATTCTCAGCATAGGTGTAGCTAAAACTTCCAATAATAACTATGCCACTGCTTCCACGTTAGACTGCCTTGAAATTTCCTCTGCCAGAGTAATTAGTCCACTGCCCTTAATCTCAGTTGCAGACAGAGTTTCTGCACAAGTGCAAAATACAGATTTTCTGCCAGAACACAGCAAGTACAGTCCAACAGCCAATAGAGTCCTTGTTCCTAACGGAAACTTTCTGATCTCTCTTTACTGATTGGGCTTTTATCAGAATTCTGGTCTTGTGAGCTCTGATCAGAATTTCCCATCAAGTTCAGTTCATGAGTTGCTTCTTCTGCCTGTAGCTCCAGACCTTTGGAGATTCTTCCCACAATGCAGTCCCAGAGGTTTCTGAACCACATGGTTACACAGAATCACAGCAAAACCCCCAATACTGTTTCCAAAATCTGTCTTGGTTAGAGATTGTGAGATAAGACTTACAGCACCCAAAAGTTGGAAGATTTATTTCAGTTTATAGTTTGTCAGGATTTCAGGCCATAATTAACTGGTCCAAGTGCAGGATATCATAGCAGAATAGGCATGACAGAGAAGAAATTGCCAGTGGCAGGCAGACAGGATATAATGAAGAACCAAGCAGCAGCAGCAGCAGCAGCAGCAGCAGCAACCTTATCTTTCTTCTCTTAATCCAACCAGGCTATGACTCTGTCGATTAATGCCACCCACATTCAGGGTGGGGCTTGCTTTATTCACACACAGAACCATGGTAATTCCAAGGAGTGGACTGATTTAGCCTTGTATGAACCTAATCTTGGAATCACTTGCCCTAGATCCAGTCAGCGTCTAAAACCTGCACCTGTAATGGCCCAAATCTTTGGGAGACATCTAGATAATAAGCCACAACAGTTTGTTTTACAAACTGGTGATCTTCATTCCCTGCTTTCTTCTACATATCTAACGTCAATGTGAAAGGAGCATACAGTAGCTACTACTACCTATTTTTCATAAAATAAATGATTACCAGCATGACTCCATAATCTAATTATCCTATTTAGAAAAAATCCTTATCTATGCATGTGTGTAAGTGCACAGGAGAAATACTTTTCTTCTATGAACAAATATGTCAGTTTCCTATGGGTATAACGAATTACCACAAATTTAGTAGGTTAAAAAAACCACAGTTTTACTAATTTATGATTCTGCAATTTAGAAGCATTTCAAAATGGTGCCACTAGGCCTGTATTATCCCTGGAGGATCTAATAGAAGATAAATTTCTATGGATTTTCTCCATGTAAATAGGCTGTATATTTCCTGTGGTTCATGGGCAGTCCACCTTCAAAGCCAATTGTAGAATATTCAAATCTCTCTTTTACTCGCTTCCTTTTACATATCATCTTCTCTAACTCTAACCCTTCCTTCTCCTCTCTTATAAGGACAACTGTGATTACTCTGAGCACATCTGGATAACCCAGGACAATCATTTCCTTCGCTTTAACTTGGATCCCTAATATTGATTTCTGAAAGTTAGCTTTACTGTAAATTTTCTAAACACATAAGCATTTAAGATTGAATCTTTATTATTGTTATGCAAAATGTTTTCTTTAAGAATGTTTCACAAATTCTTGGCACTCTCTTTCATTTAATGAAAATACACACACACATACACACACACACACACACACACATGCACACACACACACAAAGAGACAGACAGACAGGCAGACAGACTCATGTTTGGGGTATTGCACCGGGAACGATACAATATAGGACATATTTTAGAAGATTATTTTATAATGAATCACCCAAAGAATCATATAAAAAGAATGAAGGAAATCTGACCATATGCTAAAGACCCAAGAATCCAGCTGAAGACCTGGATCCTAACATCATTCATGAGTAGAGCTAAAAACTTAGAGCCCATAACAATGTCTTGCACAAGATCAACCAGAGTACTGGAACCTATGACAATACCTCATGCAGGACTGTTTCATGGATCTGTGCTGAGAAGCCCCAAAGGTCAGTGGTAGAAGCTGGAAAGTCTATGCCAGTGGGACAAAAGATCTGTGCTAGCAGGCTAAGGGATCTGAACTGGAGCCAGGAAGTAATGTTCAAGGTAAAAACCAGCATTTCTGTAAAATGCTGACACCCATCCTGAGCGACAGTGAGGTCCCGAGCTACTCCAGTAATGAAGAAAACTAAGTTTCCATCAAAAAGGTCAATGCAACAAGTTTCTCCCAGAGACTAAACTGTGCACCATTCTCCCCCTCCTGAGCTAAGAATTGATGCTCTAAATGGGGACCAGAGCTCCCCCAAAATGAACCACAGCCATTCTCTGTGACAATGATGTCCCAAGCTACTCTAATCAAGTTCATCAACAAAGACAGCAAGACAAGTTCATCCAGCTGAACAGCCCAAGTAAAGCAGAAGCTTCCAAAAGCATCAACACCTCCTCCAAACAGTTCCCCTAACAGCACCTCTTTCTTTCCTCCAGTTTGGCCTCCTATCCTGCTGCCAACAATCCTCATGTTGGTATTCCATACCCAGTACCATGCTGGTTCAATTCACCTAGCACACAGCTAGGGGCCCACTTCAGCCACCAGTTGGAAATGCACAAAAGAAAGAAGGAAAGAAAGAAAGAAAGAAACTGTATGAGTTCTTAATGCCTGCCAGAAGTTTTAATTCTTGTTTGGATTCAAGTATCTGTAGCGGAGGTCTCTTCATGATGATTATTTCATCCTATCTTAACAAGAATAGAAATTCCTGTTTGAAGCTTGATCCGAGTGACATTCATATTGGACAATTCCAGGTATAGAATTATTGATTCTCTTCTATAAGCCATCTGACCTCGAGCATATAAATAAAATTAACAAATATGAAGCAGTTCATGTTTCCAGTGTATCAGCCAGCACACTTCTATTGTATGAGCACATGCAATACTCAAGATCTCTCTACAAGTTCATTTTTTCTTTAGACATAAGCATGATTCAGTGATTGATCTTCAGAGATGTTATTTGGTACTGCTAAAGTCGTATCTTCACTGTGATATGCAATGCTGTGATTTAATCAATGTCTGCTCAATGTAGACTTTTAGAAAGCAAATAACAGCAAAGCATGTTGACTAGCTTTATTTTTAGAAAAAATACCCAAGTAAATGCTTGCTGCCTATTAAAAAATGTACTGCTAGAGCTACCAGTGTACTTCTTAAGTAGAACATTTATTACTTGTTTGACTCACTGTTAAACTTTTGTTTCATTAAGATGTTTAAGTGTGGTTTCTACTGATATAGAACAGGAAAATAAGCTAATGTGTTAAATGTTTTAAAATGTACCTTTTGCTAAACCACAACTGTAATGTTCAGTTTAACTATTACATGATACTGTGATTGTGGTCCCTTCTGAGGATTTCCTCTGGCAAGGGGAGAAGAGTGTCTCTGTCCACACTCATAAAAATGAATTTAGCATCAGAATCACTTGCCAGCTCCTGTGTGAAGCAAAATGAGCAGCAGCAAGTTTGGTAAGGCAAAAAAAAAAAAAAAGTCTGGTAAGGCAAAGCCCAGCATCAACATCATGGGAAGCTAAGAAAGAGCAAGATAAGTTAGGTAAGAGTCTGAGAGATCATTGATGCTTGAACATGGGGAGAGAAGAAAATCTGTCAACACTTTGTTAGATGTTCAGCATTTTCAGGTTTTTAATGTGCTTGATGTCTAAAAATGCCTTTATCATTAAACAGTTTGAATCTACTTCACTATAAATAAATGTTAATAAATATTGTGTGTACATATATATTTAAGGGATAACATAAATGCTATTAACAATATGAGAAGAAGAGCTATTTACTGATTCAAGATGCAGATAAAGAAAGAGGAGGCATCTTATTTAGGTCGTCTCCATCGACACAGAGAAATGGGCAGCAGAAACTAATGGATTGTGCTCAATGAAGTGCATTAGATAGTAAGAGGAGTCAAATTGCCTTGACTTTTTTTCATATATCTCATCTTTAAGTTTATTTGATGAGATGAAGGGGAATAATTATGACAAGGAAAAATAAATGAAACTATCTCTTTTTCTATGTGAAACACAAAGCAAAATATATTTCATTTAAAAATGCAATTTAACAAAATATTGAAATCTTTCTATATCCATTTCCCTATAAAAACCTCGTTTGTCTTTGTTATAGCTAAGTAGTACTCCATTATTTAAAAATATTGCATCTTTTTTATCCATTCTTCATTTGGTAGAAGTTTGGTTTATTTCCAAGATTTAGCAATAATAGATTGTGCTGCTGTAAAAATGAGTGAACATATGTAGTATTTTTAATTCTTCTGGAAGATACTCAGAAGAGGGATAGTTGGGTTGATGGAACTTCTAAATCTAGGTTTTCAGGAATTTCACAGTGATTGTACCAGTCTACACTCTCACCAACAGTGGAGAAGGGTTCCTTTTCCTCCCCATTCCCACCGGCATTTATGATTGGTTGATTCCTTGATGACAGACATTCTTTCCTAAGTGAAAAGCTCACATGTGTAAATATACTATTGTTTCCCTAATTCAAGACCTGAAAGTAAATAAGGCCAAAAATCTATAATAGGTATTATAAAACAGAAAGAAACTGGTCAAAAAGAAGAAAAAGAAAGAAAAAAGAAAAATGGGAATGGGTAAAAGGACAAAAGAAGGAAGGGAAAAGAATAGACACATAAATAAGATAGAAAAGATAGTTACACTACTGACTTCCTTAAGATTATTGAAAAATGATTTGTCCTTATACTGTTTGATCAATTATGCATGCTTGTATCTTATAATGTGAGCAGCTAATTTGAAGATAACAATACTCAACATATTAACTTTAGTTAATTTCCTATTATCTTGTTTTGAAATTCTGTATTATTGAGGTGTTTGTTGGTTATCTGAAATAAAATCATCCGACATTATCATATTGCATGTATGCATTTGGAGTTCATCAAGCGGAAGCCTGTTATACACCATTATATAATACATATTTCTGAGTCACACGCATGCAAATCAAAGAAAGACTATTTTTTTAAAAAAGAGTATTTTGCCATAAAGCACTTATTTTTCTCTTCTGAGATTGTGAATGAGAGTTGAAAGAACTGTATATTCAAGAATTAAATATATCCACAATTGCCTCTGGTAGAAGTGTGAAAAGAATCCTACTGTTTCCTGCGCAGTAGAAATCACCTGCCTGACTTGAGTTTGAGCTCCCAGCTTTGTGTAAGAAATTGCTGGGAAAAACATTTAGCACATCCCCACAAGCTTTGAATAAACTGAGTACTTAATAGTACAGACATAAAAATGTGTGTAATCTATGAAGCAAATGACAGTAAAATATCCACATGAGGCCACATGTGGTCACACATACTCGGAAGGCTGAGACAGGAGGATCACAGTGAGTTCAGGGTCAGCTGAGGCTACAAAGTAAGTTCAAGACCAGACTGAACTGCATAGTGGAAAAAAAAGAAAAAAATGATATCCATATGAGTTCCATTTTTATTATTTCTAATTACCAGAAAGTATGTGTATGATTACCTTCTAAGCAGCTGTGCTTTCAATAGGCATCAAAGAACAAATTAATGGTTTTATGAGAATTTGTTCTGATGAGAAATTTTGACTCTGGTTTTGTATTTTTAGAGATATGTATTGGGCTGATTTCATTAGACAGGTACTTAGTCATGTAATTTCACAAGTCTTTACATACCTGGAGATGTAAAATCGATAGCTAGAGGTGAACAACTAATTGCATTTCCAAATCATTCCCAAGTTAGTATATCTATATGATGTTTAAAGCAAGAAATTAATTTTACATTATTATTTTGAAATTTAAAATTAATGTCGATTCAAGATACTTCTCTAGAATGTACAGTTTTTCAACTATGAAGGAATTATGAAATTTCTATTTAAGTCTACTTACTAACTCTAATTTAAATATTTGTGCATGTTCATAAAGAAAAAATTGTTGTAGATAACTTTGCAGTATTACACTGTTTTATCAAAGGTAAAAATAGAAACAAGCTGTATTTTTCATTGACCATTTGTCCCTCCCTATCTATTTCTTAGTATCACTGGAATACTTGTTAGATCAATAGTCACATATTAAAGTTTCTAATTTGGAACTGCTATACTTCCCTAACAGAAGAGGAGCACTTACAATTTCGCCCTATAATACTGTTGATCAAAAAACATATTACATAAAAGTGGAATAAGCAAAAACTTATGACAATAATATATATACTAACATAGATCGATGTTTGAATTTGGCTCTTAAATTAAAGGCTGAGCAATAGCAGACTGTCTTTTAAAATTCTCTGAACTTTACTTCTCTCCTAAAGTTCTAATAAAACAAAAACCTCTGTTAGGCTGCTAATAACTCTAAATAGATACCTTTTAAATATGTATTATTGTGGCTAATAACCTAGAGAAGGCTCAAACAAAATTCTGTCTTAAGAGGCAAAAACATCTTACTTACCTTATGTATCCATTGTCCATGAGTGAAAGTAGAGTTGTTTACTGAATGATTCAGTGTAGAATGTTTCTACCTTAAATTCTGCAAGCTGTCACTGCAGGTTAGTGCAGGAACAGTGGCAAATTAAATTTAATTTTCTTTAACTTCTTCATCAGGAGCAGCAAAAATATATTTGAATTTTCCTGTTGAAAATAATGTACACTTGCTCTTCACTTACTTGTCTAGAAAAGACATTACTTTTGCTTTGTGAATGTTACATTGTTGGATTAGATGTAACTTTACATCTAATCCAACTTTATTAGATGTAACTTTGTTAGATGTAAAATATAACGTAATATAAAATGCAGTAATGTCTATTACATAACATGACTACATGGCTGTTTCTTTGCAAACCATAATGTTCTTCGTGAATCAGCAGACATTGCTGCTGATCATAAACAACATACTAAGAACTTGTGACAACTGAGTCCAACAAACTCTAAAGAAGTTGCCTTTGTTCTAAAGCTTCTTGATATCGTTCCTACCATTATTATAATATATGGATCAATCAATTCTGGTAATAAATATCTGTACATTAGCTCTCAGCTCAATAGGGAAGGCACAAATCTTCTGAAATTATTTTCACATTAATGGTCTTCCTGTGGTACACATATATTTTCAGCCAAGTAATACTGAGGTATAATGATATATTCTCTGGTCTAAAAATTCCAAATACTATCTTAGTTAATTACCATGAAAATTGATTAGGGAGCACTTGCCTTACATATATTTTAAATTAATACCTACATTTTACAAAGGACATTAATAGTAGATAAAGAGCCAATGGTGCAGCTCAGAGGTAAAGCTTTGCCTAGTATGTGGGAGGCCTTGTTAGTAAAGACAAATAAATGTATAGGGGAGTTTCAAAATTGAATCAGAGCTGCCGAGATAGCTCAGCAGACTAAGTGCCTGCTTTGGCAAGTACAGGGACCAGGGTTTGATCCCCAGCCCTCCATGCTGCACTGATACCCCACACACATGCTGAACCAGCGACAGGGTAGGCATGGTGGCTCATGCCTGTAATCCCAGCACTGGGGAGGCTGAAAACACGAGCATCACTAAGAGTCTGAGCTGTGTAGTGAGACCCTGTACCAAATACATAAATGAAAATAAACTAAAATATAAAATCAAATAAAATTGTATCAAATATATACTCTGGTGGAAAATCTTAGAAGATCTGGATGGTAATCCTGGAGGACACATCACATTCTTCACATAATATTTAAATCTTTGTGCCTCTATCATTGACACACCACACAGTACCTTTCCTTTCATTTCTCTTTAGGAAATTATAAATTCTCATCTTGAGAGGTAACAGATGGTAAGAACATAACAGAGGTAAGAACTTAGCTGCACATCCAGAAAGCAGTTTTTGATTTCTGGTTCTGTCCCTTCAACATGGCCTGGGTTTAAGAAAACTTCATCTATCTATCTACTTCCTTATCTGTACATAAGTACAAAGGGCTTCCCTTTGAGAGTTGTTATACACATTAAAGGAAATAATATCTAGAAAGTATATGCCATACAGTGAGTGCCTTTTAATAAAACTTATCCTTATGAGTATTCATTTGTGAAAAAGAATACTGTGAGATAATAAAATACTCAGAATACTGTGAGATAATAAAACTGTGTGCCTTGCTTTACATCTATGTAAGAAACTCACTTTTTTTCTCACTGATATATTGATTCCTCATTACCATTAATTGTAATTTTCTATTATCTTTCTAAAGTGAAATAAAATAGTAGGCTTCTCCATATTTCATTGAAAGTAGATACAAGTCATCTTAAAGAAAAGGGCAAAAAAGAGATGGTATGAAAAATGTAAAATATTTTTATATATTTTTTCAATATTTACACTACTTCATTTCAAACTGCATCCTGAGAATCATTCACAATAGGATACAATGGTTTCTCCATTGGTGGCTTTTTCATCAGTTATGTAGCTAATTGCATGGTGAATGTATCAATCAGAATCTGGCTACTCTCACATCTAGGCTACAGCTTAGCTAACAGAGAATCTCCCTAACCCCTATCACTGGGGAATCATCAATCCTTCCACAAAGACAGTAATCCTGCATCCATATGCATGGCTCTGTTCTTCTCTGAAACAGATGCTTAACCAAACTGCCAAGAGACATGCTGATTCAGAATTTGGTGTGAAATCCTTCTTCCTTGAAAACAGTACAAAAATCTTGCTATAAGAAAATCTTACAAGGCTTTAAAAATTAATAACATTTTATCTGTAGTATTTTTGTTATAGAGCTTTCTAGAATATTTTATTCAGACATTTTAGGTTTTTAAAAGCACTTTTAAATCAAAGAGTAATTTCTTCCTTTATATTTTTCTGTAAAACCTGTCCCATGAATTTCCTATTTTAATTACCCCAATACCATCTTTAGGAGTCATGTTTGGAAGATATATGTATTTGTTTTGCAAATTTGTTAACAACCTACCTCAGATTATTTTCTACGTGAATCACCTGAGCTTTATACAAGCTATTGACTTCAATTTTGCTTTTTCACATGAGTAGTTTGATTTGAAAACTCATAAAATATCAAAATTGGAAGTGAATTTAGGGGAGAAGATGGGTGGATCTGAGGGTATAAGTCAAAAATAAATGACAAAACTGAACAACCTACTTTGAAGTAATATTTACATTGATGTCAAAAATACTGAAATATTTTTGGCTTATTTCCTTTTTATTTTAAAGACAGTAAAAGGTAAAAAAACAATAAAAACAATGCAGAATTTTAAAACAAAGTGATGGGAAACTAACAATGGTTGTTATACTGCATATTGATCATTAAAATAATTGTTCAGATTACCAGATATAGGCATGCAAACTTATCCATTAAGGGTTAACTGTTCCTTTCAATATACCAATAGAAATTAGTAGTGCAATTATCTTAGCCATATTTTATATACACACTTCTTAGATGAAGAAATACAAATGATGGAGCTGGGGAGATAGCTCAGTAGAATAAGCACTTGCCTGGTAAGTGCGGGTCCTGAATTCAATCCCAAGTACAGAAAAAAAAAAAAAAGAACAGAAAAAAAGAAAAAGAAAAAAGAAATACAAATGGCAAATAAATATATGACAAAATGTTTAACATTACTGGTCACTTGAGAAATGCAAATTAAAATAGCAGATTTCATCTCATGCCAGGAGAATGTCTATGATCAAGCAGTCAACCATTAATGAATGCTAGAGATTTTGTGGGGGAAAGGAATGCTTGTCCACTGCTAGTGGGAGTGTAGACTGGTACAACCACTATGGAAATCAGTGTGGAGATTCCTCAGAAAACTGGGACTAGAGGTCCCATTTGACTCAGCTATTCCCTTTCTGGATATTTATTCCAGAAATCTGAAAATGCCCTACCATAGAAATATATATGTACCCATATTTATAACAGCACAGTTTTTCATAGCTAAATTTTGGAAGCAACCAAATGCCTATCAACGGAGGAACAGATAAAATAGAGTAATACTCAGCCGCTAAGAGAAACATTATCAATGGCTTATTTCTATCTAGTGAAAAAATTTAGTCCTAATCTCCATAAAAATCTCTCTGCAAGATGGTGAACATGGAGATATGACATGTAGCCATCATCGACTGTATTATTGTTATCAAAAATAGTATAAATATCATTACTGACTCAAAGGATAAAAAACAAGAGAAATTATGGTATTTGAGGCTATTAGTGGAAAAGTTTGTTTTATTAAAGGCAGTAGAGTAAATAAATACACTAGGACTTGAAATTTTAATTGTTCTAGAATATCATGGAAGAAAAACTAATATTTAGATAGGAAATTTGTGACAAATTGTTTAGAGGAAGGAATCTATAGCCTAATGAATATGGTGGACTTTATATGTAAGGTTAAAGAATTATGTTTATAATCTCTGTCATGGTTTGGGGTTATTCCAAGGGAAAAATATAATACAGGACAAATTTTATAAAATTATTTTATGATGAATCACCCAAAGAATCATATACAAGGAATGCAGCATATCTGACTGCACACTAAAGATCAAATAATCCAGCTGAGAGCTTGAATGCTAATATACTCCCTGAGTTCAGTTGAAAACCTAGAGCTCATAACAATGCTTCCCTAATGTTCAACTGGAGACCTAGAGCCCACAAAAAAGTCTTATGCAGCCCTGCTTCACGGATCTGGGCTGGAAAGGCCCTAAGGTCAGTGATAGAAGTTAGGAAGTCTATGTTAGCAGGACAAAGAATCTGTCCTTGCAGGCTGAGGGATCTGGACTGGAGCTAGGAAGCAACACTTAAGTAGCGCCAGAGCACCTCCAAAGGTTAACACAGCCATCCTCAGCAACAGTGAGGTTCTGAGCTTTTCCAGTGATGAGGAAAGCTGAGTTCTGATCAGGAAAGTCAACATGACAAATTTCTCCACAAGGCCAAGCAGCGCACCGTCTTTCCTTCCTGAGCCAGAAAGTGATGTTCAAGATAAGGAACAGAGCTCTCACAATAGGAGGCACAGCTCTCCCTGACAATGAAGATCCCAAGCTCCTCCTCTGATGAAAACAGCAAAGTTCACCAGGAAGGCCAGCATGACAAGGTTCTCCAGCAGAATACGCCAGGAGAGCCAACAACTTCCAAAAGCCAATAGCATTTCCAAACAGCTTCCCTAAAAGCTTCACATAGCTTCTCTAGTTCTGCCTTTTATGCTGCTGACAACAGTCTTCACGTGGGCTCCCACTCCCAGCACCACTCTAGTTCAATTCAGCTTGATGTAGTAAGTTGACCACCCATTAGAAGCCCACTACAATCTTTCATGTACATAGAAACATATGTGGAGAGTAAATAAAATAATTTTGGGAGGAGGAAAATTAACACCTGTGAGATCTAACCCAAGTTAATGAATGCCTAAGAATATTTAACTCAAAATTATATAGATTTAAAATGGCAAAATGGCAACCTGTAAATACTAGAGATAACAACAAACAGGGAATTATAAAATGATTTGAACAACTGGTGAGGGAGACTGGGACAGCACTGTGGAAGTAAAGGTGAAGTAACAAGGTGCAATATAAAATTTTAGAGGGAAAAATGCTAAGATACTTATATTTCTTAGTGACTAAAATGCTATAGGTGGGAAGAGAATAATTTATTCTCCAGGTTTATAGCCTGAGTACAAGAAATTCTGCATTTGGGATGGAAGTGTTGGCTTTTCTCTTGGGATCAAGTTTATTTACCAAGATTTGGAAAAGTATTGTTTTTTCTTAATAATTTAAGTATCTTGAGTACTAAGATAGAAATTAAAACTTATAAGGAAGCACACAGATTTTCTTATGCATTTCCATTTTTATATTTCAATGTTCATTTTCTTTCAATATTTCTGCTGTTATATTACACAGATTTAGTGTCATTTCCCACACCTAGACTAGCAGAAAACATAATAACAGAATCGAGAGGTTCCATAGAACCTACATTCTCACTTATGAATCCACTGCCTATTTTTGTTTACCTCTAAAACATATTCATGGAGGAAGGCTAAGAGCCACTATATATTTGGTTACAAATCTTATCTAATATATTCTCATCCATGAATATTTACACTTAAGCCTTTTTTCTATTACTGCATTTAAATATTTAGTTCCCTTGTATAATTTTTAAAAACTTTTTGAACATAGAAGGTTAGACTGGGAGGTATGCTTCTCAATTCACACAGGAAGACAGCCCACGTTTAACTCTGGGCCTATGATAAATGACACCTACAGAGCTGAAGGTAGCAAAGCAATGAACTATCTTCTAAGTTATTGAATATTTAATAAACTCCGCTCAATGCATTTTAAGTACATAACTATAGATTTTGAATCTTAGAGAATAACGGTCTTAAAAGAATCAGCATTGGTAGTTTAGCAGAAAACATAATTTTCCTTCTATGCCATTATATTTGTTGTGAGACTTTCAAAAATGTTGTGACTACAAAGATTCAGAGAACAAAACAATACACCTATGTAAATTCTGATGCACGGAATTTATTATGTCATTGTCAAAGCACTCTTCTATGTTTTTTTAATCCCTCACATTTTGTCGCTGTTTTAACTTTAAAAATGAAGCAGGCTTCATGAAGTAAACTCATGAAATGTCATTTTTTTAATTCATTTCAGTGGCTATGAATTTTCAAATTTTTTGTGTTATAATACAAACAGCCACCAGCGAGGAAAATATATACTCTTCTTTGATCAATCCTGTTTAATTAAACCCTGAGAATTTGGTGTGAATAGCTATGATTTTATAGTAAAAATGTGAGACTTTCTTGATTATTAGTTGTAGAAATAAACATTTTTAATTAAGCATTTTTTCCTTGAAATTTTTCACTAAGCACCCATCCAGTAGATTGCATGTAGAAGTTTGCCTAAATAAATTGAAATAACTTTAAAGGATGCCTGGAGCATCCATAATGTGCAAACAAAACCAGCAGTTGTATTATAATGCAAGCATATGGTAGCAATAATGCTTCTAAAATTATGTAATTTCATTACATTCACACCAATTATACTAGTGCTAAGCAAGCTCAGTGCAAAAACTATCAAAGACTCTATCCTGTTTACTGACAGGCTATGCCTAGGGAAGTACAAAACAATATTGAATACTAGTTTTATTTGCTACTGATATTTATTTATAGAAAGTGGCAGCTCTAATTAGCGTAGTCAAAGTTCATAACATGTAAATTGGTTGATAAAATAAAGTGAAACTAGATATATTTAAAATATTGCAGCCAACTTGCCTGCAAGAGGCAGAATTTTACTGTTCATTAAAATCTGAAATGGCTATCCATAGACATTTCTGAATTCATTTCACAATACCATTTTTTTGTTTAAGCTTCCAGAATGGTCCAGTTGAAATCCAGGGTCAGTGGCTTTTCATGCTCAACTAATGGATTCATGTATAGCATAATGGTAAGTTTTCTGGAATGTCATAGATTCATGCTTCCTTGTATATTTTTCCCTAATGGAAACACTTACTTAATCAAAACACTTATTTAAAGGCCTGTCTGAACAGGGGAGGAACACCATCGCACAGATCTTACTAATCTCTGCCAGAGAAAGAAGACCATGGAGTCATTAGAGAATATGTGTACCATATTAAATAATTCACTGTTTATATATTAAAAGCTCCTTATATGTAAGGAATAAGAAAATGGCTGTGTAGTTAAAAAAAAAAAGCAAACCTCAGAATATCATTATGAAAGTTGCAGAATGTTGAATAGCAATAATTCTCTGTAGCCAGAGGGATTGGGATTAGAGTCTTGAGTGGTTCACAGTAGACAGAAATAAGTCCCTCAGTCTCCATGGTGCAAAGCTTGCTTCTTTTGCAAAAGCTCACAGTACCTACAAAGCAGGCTTGGTGTCTGTCTTGAGTAAGATGGTATTTGCAAAATATGAAGCTCAGAATTGACACATGGTGAGTATTCAAATAACCCTGCTTTTAGTGTTGTCATCATTATTATTATTCCTAATGTAATCGTTATGTGAAAGATGTGTGAATTGGCTAGGGTGTGCACTTGAGGAATAATATATATATATATATATATATATATATATATATATATATAGTCTCGGTTACTTTTCTTTCCTTGCTGAGGCAAAATACTTCACATGTAGAATTAAACAAGGACAGCTTTCTGTAGCTCAGAGTTCATGGAGGTTTTAGTCTATAAACAGTTGGCTGCAAGGCAGAGAGGCACATGGCAGAGGGCATCAGTTCACGGTGGCAGAAAACAGCAAAGCAGCAAGAACAATAAAAGGGAGAGCAGCAGTGGCGGCAGCAGAGGCGGCAGCTGCGGAGGCCAAGAGCAAGCCTGTCTCCCTCCCTTATACTGCATTCAAGTTTTCTGCCCCAGAGCAGGTGCAGTGCTCACACCCATAATCCAAGCACTAGAACATGAATTGATCACAACCTCTAGCAGTCTGCCTGACAACCGCACAAGGCCATGAGGGGGACCTAGATACAACCCATGACACACATATATCACAAAGTTATACATCTGCTCACATATGTCACAAAATGTTATGTATAATTTAAAATGTAGGTTTATAATGGCTGCTACAGAGTCAGCAGTGGGAGAAGGTGAAAGGGCCATTGGTGGATCCAGTGAAATGCTGAAGGCTGAGAGCTCACAGCAGAGTCCTGTGCATGCATCCATGGTGGGAAGTAAAAAGACATGCACTGGACGGCTGCAGGTCTTTTCTGGAAGCCTACATACCAATGTCCTAAGCAACAGTGAACACTGGAGCTCATCTACAGTAGCAAACTTTAGGCTTCCATCTTCCTTGTATTCCATTGAAGGCATATAGCTATTGGCTGGTACTGCCAACACCCACAGAGGGTCTTCCCTCTACAGTAAGTCAGTCATCCATACACAGTTATAATATTGCTCTACCAATGTGCTGGGCACTTCTCATCCAACTTGACTCCATAGTTAACTATCAGACATGATCTAGAAATGCATTATCACAATTGCAAAGAATGTTCAACCAAAAAAAAAGAATAGGTCTTGATCACTCTGTTTAAGGTAAATTTGGGAGAAGGAAAGTAGGAAAGAGTGAATAGAATAAAGTAAGTTCTAATGACAAGTGATCAGTGACTTAGAAATTATGTGAACCTCCCTTGATCAAAGCAAGAGCAAGGGCAAAAGTTCTTATGTGCAAAGAAGAGAAAGTAGACTTTAGCCAGCTCTTGGGGGTAATAAAATAAGTTTAGTATCACATCACATCATATCCAATCCTGTTAGTCTCAACCATGGCATATTTCATCAGCAAATAGGGTGAGAGTACAAAAATCAGCAAAAATTGATAAAAATCTAGGAATAAATCTATCAATGCCTATGAAGAATCCAAAGTGTCATAATGAAGGATAGAGACTTTTTAAAATAAGCAACAACAAAAAATGAACTCTATTTCATGCATTTTAATGCATATAGTTAATAGTATGCTTTTAAGAGATGAGACTTAACAGATAAAAGGTGGAGGTACGAAGTAGGTCTTCCAAATGCTAACAATAACATATTCATATAAATGAAAGAAAACTTAGCTAAATTATAAAGTATGGAAGACCTAAAGAAGAAAATTAAAAGCAATAACCACTTCTTCTGGCCTGGCATGTGAGTAAGGCCTTCTACCTGTTTGCCCACCACCTGGAATCCCTTTCCAACCAGAGCTGAGGTCCTGCATGTGGTGATACCTTCCTTACATGCTCACTAAATACCTTTGCAACCAGATCCACAGCCTGCTGTGCTGCAGGAGGAAGAAGCTGAGCACAGAAGCTAGAACCAAGCCAGGAACATCTGGAGGAGTCTGAACTTGGTAGATCCGGACCTGGTGAGCTGAGATACTTTACTGAACAGTGATTTATGAGAGCACCCTCTCTCTTTCTCTCTTGATCGAGATAGGTAACATGGGTGGACTAGTCCGCCTGGAAGACCCCATGTACGTCAAGGGGAGGTGGTCAGACAGAAGGCAGGGAAACTAATTTAAATAAAAATTCCCAATTTAATATCTGCTTAGCTACACAGACATAACGTTTGCTCTTATAGGCTAAAATACAAACCCACTAGTTATAAAAGTTCACCAACTGCTAATCGTCACTATCCATTACTAGTGTTCCTAATTATCGCTCTGTAATTTTAAAACTATAACTGTCTTAATCACATAATCTTTCTTGGGTAAGAATATCGGTAGGTGCTAAAGTAGTAACTGCACCAAAGCTCTACACCAAAGGACAGAAGACAGTGCTAAACAAAATGACAAAGAGAAAGAGCAAAATTCATTTCGAGGCTGCAAACCCACCCAGCACAAATGCAGGAGATGATAGCATAGAAGAAATTGGAAATCACACACCTGAAAGCTCGGAAATAGTGTCTGAAGTAAAGAAACAAATACAGAAATGTAGAAAGGAAATCAGATCAGAAATAATCTCTGATTAAAAAAAGAAATGATAAAAACTATAATGAAAGAATAATTAAGTACTTATAAAGAACACACTGATACAAAAATAGAGGAGAATAGAAAAATGATGGAATCTATGAATGAGCTGAATAAGAAAGAATTAGAATGCATAAAGCAGGTTCCAAGAGATATACTGGAAATTAAAACCTCACTCAAAAGCTGGCAAAAGCACTTGAAGGAAAGTGAATATAGACTTTCAGACCTTGAAAACAGCACTGCAGCTAGTTAAAAGGCAGGAAAAGATCTCTTAAAAACAACTAAGATGCAGGAAAAAATAATACAACGTTTGCAAGATGATGCAAAGATGAATAACTTAAGACTAATATGCATCAATGGCAAACAAGGAGTCAACACAAATGATGTAAAAAGAATATGGGCAGAAGTAATAGCAGAAAACTTCCAAAATATGGGGAAACAATTGAACACTGAGTTAACTGAAGCATATACAATTCTGAATAACATCAACCCAATTAAAAACACACCAGACATATAATAATCAAGATCCGAGAAACTCAAAATAAGAACAATATTCTAAAAGCTGAAAGAGAAAAGAAACAGATCACATCTAAAGGCAAACATATCAGAATAACAGCAGATTACTTTTCACAAACCATCAAGTCAAAAAGAGCATGGAGGAAAGCACTTTGAGTCCTCAGAGAAAAAAAGCAATTCCAGCCCAGGTTGCTATACCCTGCAAAACTTTCTTCCAAGTTTGATGGAGAAGTGCAATACTTCCATGATGAAGAATAACTAAAGTATTTCGTGATGACAAAACCAACACTACACAGACTACTAAAAGATATTCTAGAGAGGGACCAAAATGACCACATCTCCATGAATGAAAACAGAAAGAATACATCAAATAGGGCAAACAAACACAGGAGAAAAAGGGGTATACAACAGCAGGTAAATAACATGTCAATCATAAATCTGTACATCTTAATTATAACCATAAATGTAAATGGACTCAATTCACCAATTAAAAGAAAGACTGTCAGAGTGGATTAAGAAGCAAAATCCAACAATATGCTGTAGAGAAGAAACATACTTAATTGATGAAATTCATAGGCTGAAAGTCAAAGGATGGAGAACAATACTATGTGCCCCAGAACCATAGATAAAAGCAGGCATAGCAATCCTGTTTTCAGACAGTCTTAACTTCAAACCAAGAATTATCAAATGAAATAATGAAGGTCACTACATAGTAGTTAGGGGAAAAATACATGAAGAAGAGGGAACAGTCACAAATATGTATGCACCAAACACGGGAGCACCAATTATGTAAGATAAATCTTAATTTACATGAAAAATCTAATATCCAATCTTAACAGGAGAACTTAACACCCCTTTGTCCCAAAAACATAGGTAAAGCAGACAAAAATTAATGAACACATAGCAGAACTGATAAAGAACTTGGAACAAATGCACTTAGTGGACATATGCAGAGTGTTCCACCCAATCACAACTGAAAACATATTCTTTTCAGTTGCACATGGGAAACTTCCTAAAATATACAACATACTAGTCCATAGGTCATGCTTAAGTATATGCAAGGAAAGAGAAATTATCTCATGTATGTTATCTGAGAGTGAAACTGGGAATAAATAACAAACTGCCACCAAAACCCCATAAATTCATGGAAATTAAACAACACCCTTCTCAACAACCAATGGGTTACAGATGAAATTGAACAAGAAATTAAACAATATCTACAATTCAATGAAAATTCAAGCATAATTTATCAGAATTTATGAGATTCAAGGAAAGCACTGTTTATAAGGAAATTTATTGCTGTGAACACACATATTAGGAAAACAGGGAAAAAATAAATACCCTAATGCTCCACCTCAAATGTCAACAAAAAGAAGAGCAAAGCAAACGCAAAACCCAATAATAGGAGGAAATTTTGAAGATTAGAGCAAAAATTAATTCAATCCAGACAAAGAAAACAATACAAATAATTAACAAATCAAAATACTGGTTCTGTGAAAGATTAAATAAAATTGGTAAGTCCCTAGCTAAGCACATCAAAAGAGGAATGAAAAAACTCAAATTCAAGCAATAAAAAATGAAAAAGGTGAAATTACCACAGACACTGTAGAAATTCAGAAGATCATCAAAACCTACTTTGAGAATCTTTACTGTCACAGAATGGATAACACAGAAGAAATGGACAGATTCCTAGAAAGGTCTGAATTAATAAAACTGAATCAAGAATATATAAGAACTTTCAATAACCCAATAACTTCCAATGAAATTAAAAATGTAATAAAAATCCGACCAACAAAGAAAAGTCCAGGTCCTGATGGATTCACAACTGAATTCTATAAGAAATTTACAGAAGATATAATCTCAATACTCTTCAAACTCATCAATGAAATTGAAAAGTAAACAAGTCTGTCAAAATCATTCCTGGAGGCAAGTATATACTGATATCAAAACCAGAGAAAGATGCAACTAAACAAGAGAACTACAGGCCAATTTCCCTCATGAACATAGATTAAAAAATCTTCAACAAAATCCTAACATATAGAATGCGGCAAATCATTAAGAAGATTATATACCATGACTAGGTAAGGTTCAGCCCAGGAATGCAAGGATGTTTCAACATATGCAAACCTAGAAATGTAATACACTATGTCAATAGAGCCAAATCCAAAACCCACATGATCATTTTGATTGATGCACAAAAAGCCCTTGACAATGTCCAACACTCATTCATGTTCAAAGTCCTACAGAAAATTGGAATAGATGGACTCTACCTCAATCTAAAAAAAGCGGTCTGTGACATTCCAACTACTAACATATTTCTAAATTGGGAATAGCTGAAATCTTTTATTCTCTGATCTGTTACAAGACAAGGATTTCCTCTATTACAACTCCTATTCAATATAGTTCTGGAATCATTAGCTAGAACCATAATGCAAGAGAAATAAAAGGAATAGGAATAGGTAAAGAAGAAATTGAACTATCATAACTTGCAGATGACATCATACTCTACTTGGGAGACTCAAGAAGGTCCACTAAGAAGCTAGTAGAATTAATTCACAAATTAAGTAGCATAGCAGGATACAGAGTCAATACCCGAAAGTCAATTGCATTCCTCTACACATATAACAAACACATTGAGAGAAAAAACAGCTTTCACAAAACCACCATGGCAAATTGAATACTTAGGAAATAATCTAACTAAAGAAGTAAAAAATCTATTCAATGAAAATGACAGTACTCTGAAAAAAGAGATTGCAGAGGATTTCAGAAAATGAAAAGATATTCAAAGTGTTTAGGATAGATATATAGTTACATTCTCTTAATGAATGGAATGGTTTGTTC